>JAQFVV010006814.1:123070-283070 GCA_028023455.1 Epiperipatus broadwayi | reverse complement strand
TTCTTAATTCCAATATTCTCTTATTTTTTATATCCTTGCTATATATAAAACTGTTACACATTTAACAAATCTTTATGAAAATGTATAACATTTTTTTTTTAAATATCTAATTTTGGCATAACACATAATAACAATTTCTTATTAAAATTGTGTCGGAGCTATGGCAATTTTTACTCTATTTTTTATCACTACCTCCCTCCTTACAAATCTAATTTCCAGATATTTATGTGTATAAGCTTCTTTATAAAGTTTAGTGGACAACTGTTTGTAATCTTCTAATTTATTAAGGGCTCCTGTGCAGTATAGCTAATTTTTTACTAAGCTTTAAAAAAATTAAATTATGTAATATTTATAAGAGGAAACATGTCTTAAATATAATATTAAAACACCAAAAATTTAATAATGTGTAAGTGATAAAATATTCATAGACATGAGGTAGTCTATGACAGTTTCATCATTATTTATTCCTATGTGGTGATGTTACTTACATTATTTGTTAAATAATTTCAATTAATATCTGAGATATGAAAGCATTTTTTTTTGTGAATTTAAAGTGTGTATTGACCTAGCATTTACAATATTTAAATATATTATCATCTATTTTTATATTTATCAAAAGCTTATAAAAAACTAAAAAGAATATTTTCTAAAAAATACAATGCAAGTGTTCATTCTCCTCCTTTATTGAACAATCAATTCAACAATTCTAAAGATAAACTGTCCAAGAAGTCAACCCACTGTACTGGCTATAAAGTTAAATGTGATCAAATTAATTGTAAAGCCACATATTATGGGGACTCAAGGACAAATCTAGCAATAAGGCTGGCCCAGCACAAATATAAATTGTTACTTGGATTTTTATTTTAGGTAACTGTATCATACACAATCTAAGCAGAAAGTAATCTAATTCATTAATATTTGAATATCTAATAATTTTTAACTAAGGAACAAAATATTGATGAATATTGATTCATTCTCTCACCATATAAGAGTTCATAGGTTTAGTAAGTAACATTTAAAATTTTTCTCTATGAAAAGTTCTTTGTCTTACATGGTTCTGTAGGATATTTATGATATTGTAATGATAAAATGAGTAATCCATAGATAAAAACAAAAAAATAATTGAAAATATTTTTTAGTTATGTAATTGTTTAGTCTTCACAAATGTTTAAAATGGGAAAAACCAGTTCATCTTGAATTAATTGAAACTAATAAAGTCCAATGTAGGGTTGACAATTTCAATGCTTGACACTTTTAACTTACCTTAAAAATTAAAATTGTTTTCAAAATGTATGCATAATTATTAAAGATGGTTTGAGTTTATGCATAGTTAAATGGATTTAATATGCTGGAATTACAGAATACATTGATAAAAACAAAAAAGGTTAAGAATATATTCTCACTTTATATCTATCTATCTATCTATCTATCTATCTATCTATCTATCTATCTATCTATCTATCTATCTATCTACCTATCTACCTATCTACCTATCTACCTATCTACCTATCTATCTATCTATCTATCTATCTATCTATCTATCTATCTATCTATCTATCTATCTATCTATCTATCTATCTATCTATCTATCTATCTATCTATCTATCTATCTATCTATCTATCTATCTATCTATCTATCTACCTACCTATCTACCTATCTACCTACCTACCTACCTACCTATCTATCTATCTATCTATCTATCTATCTATCTATCTATCTATCTATCTATCTATCTATCTATCTATCTATCTATCTATCTATCTATCTATCTATCTATCTATCTATCTATCTATCTATCTATCTATCTATCTATCTATCTATGTAATGATATTATTCGATACCTGTATTTTTTGAAGTTATATACATAATCTTGTAATTAATATATTGATAAATACATATAGTAAAATGCTTTGCTTTCAACTAGCCTTGTAGTCTCTGTCACTTTAAAAAAGAATTAGTATTAGTTGACAAAGACTATGACACTAGTTGAAAGCACTCATAGATGGATAAAAGTTTTTAAAGTTGTACTTTATATATATATTAATTTTACTGTGTTTATTAATATTTAATTATAAAATTAAACACACACACACATATATATATATATATATACAGGATTGAATTATAAATAACATTTTTGAGTGATAAATTCTCCATATGCTACCAATATTAAATGCCAAGTCTTATGCATTAAAATCTAATTGCAAAGCCGCTTAAAAATAAATTATTTTTATTAGTGACTTGTTATCTAATATGTAAAATAGATTTAAGGAAAGACTTTAAGAAATCATTTTAGAAATCTTATAAAGAAAAGTCATTATTGCTATATAATATTACAAATGTAAGTTCCGATTGATTTCAATAGGTCTTTGATAACATCTCCAAAGAATACATGTTTAAGCAATTTTTTTTTAAAAAAAATTTACTTGCATACAATATGTTAAGACACTTCTAGATAATTTCTTTGTACTCTTTTTAAAATAAGAGTGTGATCAGTTTACTAGTAGAAAATTTAATGTGTGTAATAATTTAGAATAATTATCACAACTTTAAGTATAGATATAAGTATACATATTTCATAATAAATCTCTTACTCGTGAACTATATTTTTTCATTTTATTTTAAAATAAATGCTCTATCTGAGGAATATTTCAGTATATTATAAATATACTATAAACATTCTAAAAAAAGTTTTTCCTTTAATAGTTGCAGTGTCAAATATTTTCTAATATTATTTCAGAAGCAGGTAAATTTACATAATGATGAATAATTTAAGTTACTATCAGGCACAATTAATCTAATGTGGAAGACTTCAATTAGCTAGAGACTAAATTAACACAAGGATCTTTAAATTTTTAAAATATATAATTAAGTCTTTATACATTTTTTTAAATTTTCCTCATTTAAGTTTTATTTTATCTAATGAATAACTGAGTAAATGTAGACTATATAATTCTGTGCAACAATAGTAATTTAGCCATAAATATAATAGCTGAATATATTTTAAATTTATTTCATAGAAGATATTGTTTATGTAATTAGTGGTGAAGATAGCAAAAGTAAAATTTCCTCCTAACATTGTTATGAAAGTTTTTAAAAGTTAATTGAAAGTTCAATGACAAGAAATGGGTTACCTATTCCTTTAGCAGTCATCCATGGAGATATGAAAATAATTAAATATAATTTACAATACTTTTTGTTTAAAAAATATAAGCTTTTAAAAATAATTAATACTTGTACTAGAAAAGAGAAGACTTCAGAAAAAATTCAGGACCAACCCAACACACAATAAAACCTTCCTTTTCATATCAATATTCTTTCTATTTCTCCTCCCAAACTTTCCATGTCAATTTCATTTAAACAACCAATAAACATAACTTATTCACTTTTTTAAAACTGTAATTTTTTTAAAATCAGCTGGAATACAGATCAATTGATAAATGATGTCAGTATGAATTAAATGTTTGAATATCACATGATCTAATGACTTTAAATTAAAAGTTAATAATTAGTTTTTTTATATAATATTAATAAAAAAAATTATATTACATAAAATAAAAATAGAAATACTGATATAAAATTAAAACTAGTCACATTTATCAATATAATTTTTAATATTGAATTATAATTATTTTATTCATTCACATTTTTTCCTTTTTTTAATTAATATTGCAGCTAATTATTTATTCACTTTCTTTTCACATCGCCACACATACACACACACACATAGAAAAGTAACCCTTAACTTGACCTCCAATATTTAATTATAACTTTTAATGACTACAATAAAAAAAATTTAAGAATATTTTATTAAAATAACTTTCAACAAGTTAAGGCTAATTTTCATTAAAGCTTAAATTATTATTTGAATGTTTTAAGAAAACTAAATATTAATTTTAAATCAATTTCATATTATTTATTCTATTTATAATATTAGCTCAGTTATTAGCTATAAACTAGATATAAATAAAGCAAAAGTTATTTTATGACACAGTTAACATTATCTATTATTTTTTTAAATACTAACTTAAATATTTATTTTGAGAAAATTCTATATTACATCTCCAACACAATTGACTACAAATATGTGACTTACTTTGCACATATCATTATATTAATTTACTAAAAATCACAACATTACCAATTATTATTACATCCTATTTATTAATTAACTAATTTTTTTTCTTTTTTTTTAATCATTATTTTAAAAAAAATAGATAATTGTAAAAAGTGGTTAAGCTAATAAAAATTTTGGCTGCTAATGGAGCTTAAGTGACACTTCACTTAGGTACAATATATATATATATATATATGTGTGTGTGTATGTGTAAGTTGGATAATTATTTCCTAGTTTTTAGGATTGTTAACTTTACCAAACTGCATAACTAACCATTACAATGTCAATTATATATATATATATATAACAAAGATCTTTAATCAAAACAGATATAAGCATGTAAATAAATTAATAAGTGTTTACATCAATATATGTATTTTATTCTGAAATTTGAATTATTTCAAGTGACCATGTTTATATGTGGGAGAAAAAATAATATTATATCACTATGGTCACCTGAAAGAGTTTCATTTCAGATATGAAATATATAGAATAACTTGGTAGTTGTGGATTTCTTTTTATGCATTTCACCTGAAAGAGTTTCATTTCAGATATGAAATATATAGAATAACTTGGTAGTTGTGGATTTCTTTTTATGCATTAAATGTGTGTTTGCTTAATTAACTTTGTTACACATGTGTATATGTATCACATAAAAATATTTCAATTTATTAAAATTGATAAAAAGAAACTTTAGAGAATGTATGTATTTATATAAATATCTTAGTAACACAAGATTTATTTAATAATAATATGCTATCATTACAGTACATATACTTATATGTATGTATTATTCTATTAAAATCCATTAATTTTGATAAAGAGAGCAAATAATGTAATTGATACATATTGTTTGTTTGATGATAATATTGTCATTAAAATGTTATAAGCTTATCTTTTAATAAAAACAAATGATAAAAAATATTAAAATAACATCAGACTTAATTTATTTTTAGTTTAAAGCATTACATTCCTTCAATAAAAAAATATAATATACAGGATATAGAATTTTGTTACTTTTGCATTTTGCTGTTAGTAAATTGAAGATATCTACCTTGGTTTATCTTTCTAAAATTTTAGTAAGAACACTTAAAACAATAGATTATTCACAAAGTCACGTCTTAAACTGCATTCTTGTATTATTATTATTATTATTATTATTATTATTATTATTATTATTATTATTATTATTATTATTATTATTATTATTATTATTATTATTATTATTATTATTATTATTATTATTATTATTATTATTATTATTATTATTATTATTATTATTATTATTATTATTATTATTATTATTATTATTATTATTATTATTATTATTATTATTTATTTTTTTTTTTTTTACTTGAAGGCACATAGGTTATTTAGACACAAAACAGTATATCATAGCATTTAACCATTATTGTTATAGGTTCACTATTGATATTTTTTGCTTTATAAAGACTAATGCAAACATCTGTCCAACAGCACATCAATGTCAAATCTTGACACATGATAATTGTCCGTAGTGCTTTGATGAATAATGCAATTTTTAGTAGTATTAGGTGTGTGTATTTTGCATTAAGATAATTACAACCATGTTATATATCATTAATAATACTTTAACAATGATACAAGTCTTTATGCAATTTATTTTAGTCTTTTTAAAACTATATCAAAACTTTAATATGTTTTGAACATTTCTATTTATATCATTCATTGAAATTTTTCATCAATTTTAATATATATATATATATATAACTTTCAATTGGTTGATTAATTATCCATAAGATGATAATACCTTCTTAGCAATTCTGTATTTTTAATCGATATAACAATCCAAAATGACCATTTGCATATCTAGAACATTTCTAAATGGGTGCGAAAACACAATATACATATAAAGATTATCAATAGTATCCATGGATTAATTTCAACTACAAAAGAAAGATTCATTTCTTATTTATTGTAATATTCATATAAGTGAAAAATTATAAATCAGTTGCTTACAATATAATTAAGTAGAACACTTTTCCAACATTAAATGGAATTTCTGTTTTAATTGACTGATTAAATAAGTGGTTCCAGTGCAAACTTATAAATGAAGCATTTCTAAAAATATTTAGTTTATTAATTAATAAGTGGAAAATAGATTTAATGTTGGGAAAATATTATATTTAATTATACTATCCTCCATATAGGTTGGAATATAATAAATTTTACTCGTATTGAGAAATTTGCTACATACTCTATCCTTGGATACACATTCATCTGCTAAGGAAAATAGTTTGTATTAGCACAGCATTCTAGCAAGTAAAGATATGCTGCAAAATTTAATATTACAGTTTAGTTAATTAGTTAATAAATTAGAAATTATATATAATGCTGAATTTTTTTTAATTACTTAACTCATACTCATTATTCACTGAAATTACATAGATTAAAAACAAATGTCACATAGTTTTCCAGGAACTATATATATGTATTGTATCTGTAATATATTATGCAATACTTAATATATAACATGTTTGGAATAATTTATAAATAATAACTTTAATGTAATAAAATTTATTTAATATAATACATATCTTTACTTTCTTTGAGATCCAAATAATTATAGGGGAATAATTAAAACAGAAGCAATAACCAAGATAATTATGTAAGGAGAGTAGATATTTTTAAACAGTTATTCTATAATTTAAAAATAACATATACCAACAAAGTTAGAATGTAAAATACTTTGACTAGGAAAACATATTAACCAGGTGTACCTAGCATATATAAAGGCCATATTTTTTTATTGATTGCTTTAACATTTTTTTTAGGGTTTAACGTAAATTAACCAAAATATTTTAATACACAGATGCAAAACTCTCCACACAGTAGCACCACCAGTGCAAGTGAGAGTAATAAATTAGGGATATTGGATGAGTATGCATGAGATAGAGATTTTATGCATAAACCTTTTTGCATTGATTAATTACTCTGACTTGCACTGGTGACACTACTGCATCGAGAGTTTGGCCTCTTGTGTAAGCATACGTATTGGTGATAATGTGGTAAAAGATTTTAATATTATAGAAATAAATATGGAAAATGTAGCTGTCCTAAAAGCCTGCCATAATTTATTGCTTTAACAATTTTTGTGCTTAGCAGAATTATTTACTTTGAATAAAATGCGCATAATCAAATTAATCCTGTAAATTAGCCATCCCAACTATTAACAGCAGAATTAGTGCAAACTACGTGATATCAAACTACATGACTTCAATTAAATGCTAACCAATTCTATATGTTTTTTAGAATACAGAAATTTAGTCAATTTTTGTAATATATATTTTTTATCAGTTGCTTTAACACATTATTTCCTTTGTATAAAATGATTTATAAAAAATATAATGATTTATTAATGGTGGAACAAATAATATTTTTTTTGTTGAAAAATATGCCTTGTTGTGAATTTGACATGTGAAGCATTTCCAAGAAACATTTGTACATTCACTAATTAGACAATGAAGAAAATAAGGATTTTCTATATAAGATAATAAGGATGGAAATGGATATTAAAAAAAATGTAAAGATATGTATGATATATTTTTTTTAGTATATTGATGTTATTTATAATTATTATAAACATATTATATACTGGGTTATATATATATATATATATATATATATATATATATATATATATATATATATAGTATATATATATATTTGTAATGGCATTAGCCCTTTTGACAATTGGTAATCATCAAGTTAACAATAAAATGAAAAATACAATATTTGCAAATTAATTTTAGTCTAGAGAAATTTAAAGATAACTATTGGGTGACCATGTACATGGTGGAGTGACTACATACAACTTATTTTTAATTGAAAAATCTATAATAATCACAAGCAACAATCAAAGTGAACATACATAAAAACAAATTTCCATGCAGATTCAATTATACTTCCTTATCATTACCTCCATTCACCTAATACTTTACTACATTAACAAAAAAAATAATCAACTTGGATATCAAATTAGAAATGACGAACAACAAAATTACTAACAATAACAATAGCTTTAATTAACAAATATAATTATGTGATAATAAAACAAATGTATTTACATATTTACGCTTTAAAAATTATAAGACAATCATGTGTGAGAGAGAACAAATCTTTGTAGTTTACAATAGCTCATTGAGAATAGCTGTAGAAAGTATTTGTGAGCTCATATATATTTTTGTTTCTGTAAATGTGGGAGAATGGCCATTAATCATTAATTTAAAATGAGTAAATTTACATACTAATTGCTAGTTTTCTTCTTGTAACAATTAAATATCAAATATTTTTTTAACATTGAATAGTGATGAACAGATTGGTAGGATCAAAGTTAATTTGAAGGCATTTTTGTTTACATTTTCATATTCAGTTACAATGCATGAAAGATCAGGGAAATCATTCTGGAGGCTTTTATACTCCATAAAATGCATGGTATTTACTTATATAATCCTTACAAATTTTATTGACTTTTATTTAGTAAAAGACACAATGAAGAAGTAACAATTCTGTCCCCCCTTTCTTGGAAAATAGACAAACTTAGTGTTTTTATTTTCCTGCCCCAGTCATTTGCAATTGGTTTCTATAGTAACATTCCTTTTATTTAAAATAGTAATACTATTTTAAAATAAAAACATATAACATATTTTAGTTTTATGCTTATTGTTATCATTTTGAATCATTTTAAAATTTATTTTATATACATGACTTTTAATGTTTTGTAATATATATAAATACAAATATTTACACAAAAGCAATGTCTATAAACCCAGAGGTAAGGGTTACATTTGCCTCTCCTCCATTAAGAATAAAATAGAATCAATTTAGCTGCAAACATCACTTGATTTTTTTTCTACTCTAATTTTTTTTTGTTAATTTTACAATAATGTCAAGTTTACCTCTACTTCTTTGAAAAAGACTAGAAGTGGATATGGACATAACAAATAATGTCATCCTTAGTCTAGATGACATTTACAAATCCAGTACATCAGTATTTATATAAAAATGTTTCTTTCATTAATTTCATAAAAGTTATTTATTGGACTTGATTATCCAACTGGAGTGTTGAGACAAACAAAGAAATTTCCCACTGACAATGAGTGTATCATGTGATGTGAACACCAATGAAGCTATCTCCAGCACAAATTTAATATTAATAATACCATATAATGAACAACATATTTTAATAAAGCTTTGCTTTACTATGAGACTTAGATGCAGACAAATATAAATATACCTCACTCATTTTTGAGACTTAGAGATTGACAGATATATAACTATGCTTAGCTCACTCTTGAGACTTAGAGGCTGATAAATATAAAAATATGCCTGACTCACTTTTTAAAACTTAAAGGCAGATAAATATAAATTTAGTATGATTAGAGACAATATTGAGATAAGAATTCTAAAGTATCAATAAAACATGACAATCTCAAAACAATGAAAATCTCTTCATTCATCATCAATACAGAAAGCAACATGATCAACCATTGATAAACTTATAAACTAATTTTGGTTTAGAATTATATAGTGTATTCTTTTACATCCTTAAACAATGCAAAGATAGGTGATATCTTTTAAATGCTGAGCTCTGATGTTTTTTAACTATTTATTTATTGGCATTGTTGGAAAGTAGAGTGAGAAATTTGCAAACTAGCCTGATTTAAATATGACACAAATAATTCTGAAATTTATATCAAACATTTAGAGTATAAATGCAGTACTTCTATTTTTTGTTGTTGTTGATCAACTTTTCAATACTAAATGGAACATCATTATTATATCTAATTCATTTGTCATGATTTTTTCTCAACTATTGTTTTAGAATTTGAACAATTGAATTAATTTTTTTAAAACTAGTTATTTTTTCCTGATGCTCAGTAAAATCTACTTTTGTATTGAGCACTATATAAATTTTTTGCCCTTTCTCCTATATCAAATACCCATTAACAAGTCCACAGTCATCAACAAAAGGCCATCCATATCCATAGAAGGATCACACTTTGCTTCTCTCTAAATATTTTTTATTAACATGCAGACTCACACTCAGAATAACCTGTAATATCTTTTATTTATCATATAGTAACTCTGAATCACTTTTAGAAAAAATATTTTATTTTGTGTTTTCTAGATCTACTCTATACTTTTATTTTCACATAATAAGTTCTTGAAGTTAAAGTCTTACTAGACCATTTATCTAACTTAATTATTTGTTTTAACTCTGGATTTCTCTTTTCTAGTTTCCTAAATTTTAATCTGGGTGGTTTCCTTGTACTTCTATTATACACCCTACCAAACAAGATACATTTTTATTTGACTCTATTAAGTGATCTTGATCATCCATTTTTTAATTATTTAAATAACTTAATTGGCTTTTCAAGTCATGTTTCTTCATTCCTACCTACATTGTATGTGAACTCAGATATACAGTCAATTATAATGCAAGTATTGTCCTCCAAAGCTTCTGGGTTAACTTTAAAGTTATTTAGATTACTACTATACTGAATATTTTTAATAATATAGTCAGATATTTATCACTAACTTTATGTGCTTTATCTAACTTAAATATATCTACCTGTGCTGATTCTAAAATTATACCACAATTAGCTTCATCTATTTACTCAGCTACTGCAATATTTTCTTTAATCTCATGTATCAGATGGGCTTTATCAACTTTAGCTTCTGTAAACAAATTTTTCATTTTTTCTCTCAGTTCTTTATTTTTCTTTTTCATATCATATATGATCATTATAGATATGGTTTAATTGTTATTTTGTTTTTCATTTTTTCCAATTTTGTTAACCAATTTTGTGAACATGCTTTCCATAGTCATAATTTCTCTCATAGAGGTCTTAATTTTATTTCCCTGAGCTTCCATTTGCATTATAGTTCACGTAATCATAAATACAATTTTATTATTAAGTTAACTGACCACTTTGTTATAAAAATATTTTTTAAAAAAGTATATAAACTGATATTTCTTATTTATTTAATAACTAGAATGCTCATCACTCTTTCCAGAATGAAACCTTTCTAGAACTGCAAGGTACATAATTTTAATTCCTTACTTTATTTATTTGCACATTACTATTACGTCTACCCATCCATCTCTATCACTATTATTGTCTATGATACTTATGAGTTAACTGATTAATTTTTATTTATAACAAAATAAATGATTATATTTTTCATCCGACTGAGTATATTCCATATTTCAATGACTATTTTACATTTTTTCCGAATGCTGTACTAATAAATAAATATTGTAAAACTAACCTGGGTTCAATCGCTGTTTGCTTTAATCAAGATAATCCTGGAGCCAGGCCCCCAAATGTAATGATATCTTCTTTTTTGACAATTGGTAATAACCAAGTAAACAATAAAATGAAAAATACAATATTTGAAAATTAATTTTAGACTAGGGAAATTTAAAGATAACAAACGAATGACCATTTACATGGTAGAATGACTACATATAACCTATTTTTAATTGACAAATCTGTAATAGACACAAGCAATGATCAAACTGAACATACATAAAAACAGGTTTCCATGCAGATTCAATTACATTTCCTGATTATTACCCCCCTTCACTTAATACTTTATTACATTAACGAAAGAAATAATCAGCTTGGACTTTGGATGAGGAATGACAACCAACAAAATTATTAACAATAACAATATCTTTAATTAGCAAATAGAATTATATGACAATATAAAAAATGTATTTACATATTTACATTTAAAACATTATATGATGATAACACATGAGAGGGAGGAAATCTTTGTAGCTTACAATAACTCGTTGAGAATAGCTGTAGAAAGGTCAATTAATTACCTAATGTCTTTGCGAACATATATATATATTTGTCTCTATGAATGTGGAAATATGGCCATTAATCATTAATTTTTAATATCTACTAGCAATTTTAATATTTTAGCTTTATTTGATTTATTCCATGGCAGTTTTTCTCTGAGGATTTCCATTGCAAAATAAGTTGATTCACAGATTAATGATAGAAGTATATTTCTATGTGATAATCACTTTAGAAGGCTAGTTTACTTTTTGTTACAAGTAAATGTTAAATATTTCTCCAGCATTAAATAGTGATGAATAGATCGGCAGGATCAATGTTAATATTAAACCATTTCATTGTTTACAGCTCTATATTTAGCTACAATGCTGGTAAGATCAGGGGGAAACATTCTGCAGAGTTCTCTATTTCATAAAATGCATGATATACACTTAAATAATCCTTATATTTTTACTGACTTCTATATAATAAAAGACATGACAAAAAAGTAACGATCCTTCCCTTTTTTCTTGGAAAGCAGATGAACTTAATGTTTTTATTTTCTTGCCCCAGTCATTTGTGATTGGTTTCCATAGCAACATTCATTTTATTTAAAATAAATAAATTATAACATTTTAATTTTATACTTATTGTTATCATTTTCAAACACTTTAAAATTTATTTTATACACAACAATAACAACTGTAAACTAAGACATGAGGTTTACAATATATATATATTGTACAACAAAATAGAAAATCACAAGACATTATAATACTAGTTAAAAAACAAATATATATTAAAATTCTCTCAAAGCCATGATTTTATTTACTAAAAAATAGACCTTCTCAAATAAAAATCAACTAGATACTAACTAACCACATATACATAGATAAACAAAAATATTAGTATAAATTTGTTTTTCACTAGTATTTTAATGTTATATGATTTTCTCTTTTAATTATTATTACTTGCATAACATACAGTATTTAATTTTACACAATGTATTGTACATATTTACATATATCTTATAGAAATAATCCTTGAAATAACCATAAAATGTAACCAAAATATATAAAAGATTATAATGTATTATGCATAAGGATGTAAAAACAAACCAGGATTTAAAAAAAAAAAAACATGTATTGTGGACTAAACAAGTTCCTATTACAAAGTAATATTAGTCCAGAAAAAGTGTCATTGTAAAAAAAAAAAAGGAAGAGGTATTCCTGCTTCACTTAGTGTTTCTTTTGAACAAAGAAATGTTTCAAAAACTATGTTTTGATATTTGTTTCTAAACTATAAATGTTTATATTTAAGAAAATTGAAATTTTAGTAAAATATTTTATTATACTATTTTCTGTTACTTCAAACATCAGTATATTATAAGTTTATCAATCAAGATGTAACACATATTATTTATTTATTTGTTACTATTAATATTAAATACTTTTATTGATTTTGAAAAATCTGTTTATTTGCTTGTTACCTTCTGATCTTTTTCAAGTTAGAATGAAATTTTAATAGAGGTTTGATATATATAAATTCAATAAAATTGCTTGAAAATTGATGTATCACCAAATTATAATACCTTAATCTATTTGAAACACTTATCTTCTCAGAATATCAATTAGTTTGATAGATATGAAACAGAGGGCAGGAAAAGTATGAAAAATATTCAATAATTTCACACTTTGCAATTAACAATTATTTTTAGAACTTCCATTTGGTTTAAATAATGGTCACAAGAGGGCAGTGTAAATCCTTTTTTTTAACTGGATTGTTACCCAGATTTCACAAGAGATATATGTTAGATAGGGCATATTCTATAAATGAGAGATTGAAAAAATTGTGTGAGAGAAGTGATGTTATGTTTGTGGATGTGTAGAATTTTTTTTATTGGAAAGTGGGAGTTATATAGTAAAGATGTATTGCACTTGTATAAACAAGGAAGTGAGATTTTTGGGAGTTTGGTTTATAAGGAATATAGTTTGGGAAACTTGTAGGGGGGTAAGTAGCAGTGCTATCAGAAAAAAAGAAGAATGAACAGGATATAAGAAATAATCAAAGGATACTGATTTAGATATGAATGTAGATGTGGAGAGGGAATAGGTCTGTAAAATTAATGATAAGTAAGGTAATGGAGAAGAAAGAGTCAAAAGAATTTATAAAAGAGTAGTTAGGAAAGAAGAAATTGTTAAAACTGAATATTTGAATAGGCAAGGTGGTAGGACAACAGAAAAGTGGCTGGAATTAAACAAAACAATTTTTCTTTATAAACATTTTTAAATAAATAATCATAAAAGGTATTTTAAATATTTTATTAGGTCAATAAGCAAATAGATTTTTTCTTGCACTTTTTTAAACACTGAAATTAATATTTTTAATAATATGATCATATGTGTATTTTACTATCAATTTTTTTTTTATCAGTGCTTTTATATATAAAGATTAGCTTATTATAGATGGTATTCAAAATGGTTTAGCAGCAGATAGACAAGATAAATGCTGACCATTTTCAATTTGCCTTTAAATTTTATGCATTTAAAAGCAGATTTTGAAACAAACAATGGCTATGTGGGTGACCACAACAAATTATTGGTATATATCTTTGTGTAGCTACAAACTCCAAATATGGGACTTTTTATATCTTTGTATTGGAGTTGCAAAATCAGTTTATTTGCTTGTTTACTGGTTATGTTTTGATATTTTTCAAGTTACAATGAAATTTTGAAATTGAAGTTATAATAGATTTAAATTCAATAAAATTGCCAAAATTTGGTGTCTAACTCAGTAATGCAAGTATAATCCATGTGACATATTCATCTTTTCACAAGGCCACCTAGTTTCTGAGATATAGGGCAGGAGGAAGAAAAATATTAAAACTATTCAATAATTTCATTTATCACAGTTAAAAAAGTATTCTTAAAACTTTTATTTGTTTTAAATAAATCTCATGAATGGGTGGTATATAGATTTTTTTTGTTTAATAATATTTTTTTTAACAATTTAAAATTGATATTTAATAAATTTAAGTTCAATATGCTTATTGAAATTTTGTACATCTGTTTAAAATATCTATGAAAGTGATAAGACATAATTTTTTAAATAGGTGATTTAGTTTCTTAGATACGAAGATGTGTGTGTGGGGGGGAGGAGTGGTTAAATAATGCTCATTATTGATTTTATTTGTTATGACTGCAAGTTTTATTTAAATGATAATATCAGGCTAGAACTTTCATTTGTTTTAAATAAAGATTGTGAAAGAGTTTTACAGAGATTTTTTCTTTCAATTTAATAACATTTTTAAAATAGTAGCCATTTAAGAAAAAATACTTATTGATTTCTTATATATATATATAGAGAGAGAGAGAGAGTTAGTTTTCTATACATACTAAATGTGATTATACATAATTGAGTACACATATTAACATATTGCAGAAATATCTACTGATATATATATATATGTGTGTGTGAAATTGATTTAAAGTAAAATTATAGTGAAATTTATTTACAATATAGCTTTGATAAGCTTTTTTTTTTTAAAAAAAATTAAAAAAAATTTCCGTCAAGGTAAAAATGTTTAACACTTTTCACTTAAAAATATTATATATATTTAATCACATAATATATATATATATTAGAGATACACATTTTAACTTACAGCAGAAATATTTAATAATAATAATATATATATATCAAACATAAGTATTGAGTCAATTTCCCGTAAAATATAGTTTCACATTTTTATTTACTGTGTCTATACTAAAAGCTTAAAAATAATAGAGATAAAACTTTTTTTTAATTAAATGCTTTTTATTGACCATGCTCTAAAAAATAATAATAATTATTTCTTCAACCACAATTGAGGATTTTGGATTTAACTTGAAATAAAAGCATAGGGGAGGGTGTCTAGTTATTAAATAAGTCAATCCCTATTTTTTATAACAAGGAATTGACATATTAATTTCTGAACCCTCCATATTATTATTTTAAGATAAATCTAAAACCCCCAATTGTGGTTAAAAACAATTATTATTTTTTTAAAGCATGGTCAATAAAAACTTTTAATATAAAATATTTTTATCTCTATTATTTTAAAAAACAGAACTGTTTTGGCTTTGTGAATCTCATAGTTAATATGTTACTTAGTATGATTTTGTTTAAGAACAGAAAAATTAAAAATTATAAATATTTTTTTAGTTAATAAAACATGAAGATTGTTATATTAAGACAATAAATGCTTTACTTTATCTTACAATTATAAAAATAACTTTAGTTGATAGTCTATTGAATATCAAGAAAAATATTTCTTAAATTAAAATTTCTTCTGAACAATCTTTTAAATACAAAATTTAATTTAAATAAAGTAGTGTTTTATCTTTTTTTTTATTCCAATAATCATAATTTATTTTTATTTTTGTCAGAGCTGAAAACAAATTAATTATTCGTCAGAGAGATATTTCTATTTAATTTTAAATAATTTATTTCAAAATATCAAGATTATTATTACCTACTTAATTAATATTAAAATTATTCTAGACTGTATTTTGATATTTAATAGCTTTTATGAGTACATTTCTATTTTTTTTATATAAATTAGATATATATGCATACATACCTTATAAGTATTATTTGTGTATTGGGTTGTAGGCATAAACTATTTTGTTTTAACATAAACATATACTAATAATCATTAATTTATATTTTTCTTCTTACCACCCAGGGCCAATCTTTCACATTTGCATTGTTACCATTTTGAATTTTGCCCAATTCATGTCTTATACCACAATCTATAATAATAAAATAATATTTATTAGTATTAATATAACCATCAGTATAATTATTCAGTTAATTTTTAATGAACTTAGACTAAATAAAAATATGAAAACAAAGTGCTATATGATCTTTTAACTTATGTTTTTTCTAAACTTGTCAGCAACAAACATTTTCTTTTTTATCATCCAACAATCAACTCTATAGACCTGAGCACAGCAGCAAGGTTTTGCATTAGGTTACTACCTATGTTACTTTAATACGTTACTAAAATATAGAGTTGCTGATATATTTTGTAATCAGATTTTTATATTTAATTAAGAAAATTAGCTTAATTTAAAGCTTTCAATTTTTTTAATTAAACTCTTAATTTGAATAACAAAAATATAATTAAAATATGTCTTCTGGATAGTGATAAAGAAGCAATAATGCATTTAAATAATGAAGGCCACTAAGACAGAACTTTATGTTGTAACCTATTATGCATGTTATGTAATATTCACTGATTATTTATGTTTATAAAAGCAGCTCTAAGAAGAAGAAGAAGTAAGGAATGTTGTTATGAAACACATGCAAAACTAAGATGAAAAAACAAAATGTAAATACATATAACATAATACACTATATCAAATGTTTCTCTGTGGTCCTTGAATACTGTTATGGATTTAGGCTGATTTTAATACTAAAGATGCAATGTATTCCTTTTTTAATAAAATTCTTTAGTAAATTTATAATATTATAAAATATGGCATTAAAAATATTGTGTTGTAATCAACTGATGTTTTTAAACTAATACATAAGGTAAAAGGTGTTTTTCATTGAATTAAGCAAAAGTAAGTTTTATATTTGAACATTATTTATAATATTTTAGTTGAATGTGGTAGCAAGTTGTAGACTTTATCATGGAGAATAATTTGCTAAAATCATTGTTAACAAGTCAATTATTTTATATATCGCGATGTTTATAAACTGTAATATTTAAAACAGCTTTAAACGGCTTGGCTGAGAATTGGCTTGAATGCTTCAATGAATATTGAGTACTACATCAGCCACATTTTCACTACCAGACAATATCCATAATATGTATTACTTATTGCAATACTCATTATATAAAAAATAGATTATATAAGATGAAAATTTTCAAAATATTATAAAATAATTACTTAGAATGAAGAAACAAAAACTACTGAAAAAAAGTTTTAGAATAATATTTTAGATAGAAGATGAAACACCATATCAGATTTAGAAACTTTGTTTCCCTCAATTCAAACATTGATAGCAATTTTGCAAGCAGAATGAGAACAAGTTCTCTACTAAGTAAATTTTGAAATGAAAAATATGTCTAGTTTATTGGTTAAAGGACATCACTTTATGGATATCTGTAGTAATATTTTGTTAGTGTTTTATTTTGTTGTAAATAGAAATACGTAAATTAATGAATAGTGATTCATTAATTCAAAAAAAAATCTGAAGAGTTCACTATAGAACAATAATAAATAAAGTCAGAGTAATTTACTGGCCTCCAATTTTTTGAAGGATTTAATTCTTCATTCTCTGGCTTCAAGATTATTTAAAAGATTATTTCAACAAGATTTTTAGAATAGTGAGAAAATTAATTTTTTTGCCTAGTTTATTAAAATATATATGATTACTTTTACTATAATTGTATAATATTTAATAAATAATAGATACAAACAATATTTTACAAAAAATGCTTTTATTTATTTACTTTGGTCTAAAAATGCACAAAATAATTGCTTCTTCAACCACAATTGAATTTTTTATACTTAACATGAAATGGGGGGGGGGATCAGAAATTAATTAAATCAATTTTTTCTTATAAAAAGCAGGGATTCACTTAATTAATTTCTGGACATCTTACCCCTACTCTCTTTTATGTTAAGTTAAATATAAAAAGCTCCTTGTGGTGAAGAAACCATATTTTGTTTGTTTTTAATAAATAAATGGGCTTATTGTAAAACATTTTTTTAATATGTAGTATTTTTCAATTTTAGCATTAAAGTTGAAAGTAAAATCATATGTATCAAATAAAATTTGTTTACAATTTAATTTTATATTCAAGATTTGTTTTTATTTTAATAAAAAAAAACTAAGATACTTTTTAAAGTAGTGTTTATATATATATATATAATCTCTTGTGTGCATTACTAAAAATTTATTGAAATAAATAAATATATCTGAAATTTGATATCAAAAAATTGAAAATTTCATCCATCAATTCCTTTGAATTTAAGAAACTAGATAACCTACAAAAAATATTTTACAGTCATATTGCATGGTCTGTTATTTATAATAAATTATATTAAACATAAATATGTTGATACTCAATTTCAAAATATTTACTAAACAAATAAATCAACAAACAAAGATTTAATATAAATAAAAGCACTTAAAAACAAATTTGTCAAGCGCTGTTAGCCGAGAGGTCATCACGGCCGCCTTGCAAGCAAGTAGTTGGTTGCAGACGGTTGTGGGTTCGCGTCCCGGCCGGTGCTATGACATATGGAAAAACAAATTTATACATTCATTACACTTTTATTTTATATAAATATGTTTTATTTTCAAAAGTAGAATTTTAATAAATTCAAGTATAATAATAACAAAGAAAACCACTATCTATACAATGACCACACTTTTCAAAACTGATCATTAATATCTATATCAACAATATTTTTAAAAATGTCTGAGATATTCTAAAAAATTTAATGCAATTTTAAATTTTGATGCAGAATTTTATAAATTTATCAGGGCTTCATATTTATTTGTTCTCATTTTAAAAATAAATTTCAGTCAGTGAAAAATTTAAATTTTTGAAGCCATTTTCTTAATTGTGTTTTTTTTTTTTTTCGCATTATCCAAAGGGAAAAAAAAACCATTTTCAATACATATTCACTTTATAAATATTTGTACTGTGTTTTTTAATATGATTTTCATTTACAAACTTATATTTTGAATTTCATTATATTTAATTTTAATATAGAATAATGATTTAATATTAAAATCAAATACTAAATGATTATAAAAAGTGTCACTAGAAAGAACAAGGCAAATATCACCCTTTTGAAGAGCCAAAAGATATATATATATATATATGAAAAACAAAAAAGTTTTATATACGTAAAAACCTGCTATCGCTTGTATTAATGATCAATAGATGGAGCTTTACCAAGATCTCCAAACAAGCGTATTTGTTTACATAAATGTCAGAGTCAATATTTACTGTCTCTTTCATTTTGCTCCACCCTCATATCAGCTGATTTCAAGCTGACTTGCTCTCATCAGTGAAGGGATAGGAGTTAGAAACTAGACCTAAATATTAACTCCAAGCGTTTATGCAAAACGTTTCTATTAGTTTGCAAGCATGAATTTTTTAGACACCTAAATGTCTTCAAACTCAGCCTATCAAGCTAGATAGATATATGGGTCTGATATCAGTTCAGTTTCTCCATATAGTCAAAGCTTCTGCAATCTATATCATTGCAAGAAAACTTTAAAGGTACATTTATGAAAAACAAAACAAGTTTTATATACATAAAAACCTGCTATCGCTTGTATTAATGATTATTGCATCAATTATTAACTATTCAAATATTAATTATATTAGTGCACTGCCCTATTGTCCATTAACTTTTACAAATGCAAAATAAATCTTTTTCTATACACATGAATCATTTGAATATTAATAAAATTGATTATCCAAACATATAAGGTATTAATAAAGCCCCAGTTAATAAGGATTGTTAATGTCTATGTGTGTTTACATAATTGCTCTTATTAAAATCTTTTTAGCTATTTTTATAAGAATGAGGAATATGAATGTAAAGGATAACATATTGCATCTGTAAAATCTAATTCTAACTGTAAAGGGCAATTCATTTCTGTAACTAAGACTTCATAGTTTATTAATCCTTTGATATTATAAGAGGGAATTAATAATGTAACATTCTTAAAATTGTTTATAATTTTAATGTCCATTTTTTAAATGATAATTCTAAACTAAACTATCATCATCATCATCATCATCAACCATTATCAATCCACTGCAGGATGAAGGTCTCTCCAAGTTTAATCCATTTTCTCCGATCTTTAGCTTCTCTTCTCCACAACACCCCTGCACATTTTCTTATTTCATCCACCCATCTCACATGTGGTCTATTTCTGGGTCTTTTACAATCTCTTGGAATCCAGTTTAAAATTTCAATTGTCCATCTATTATCATCTCTTCTAGCAATATGTCCAGCCCAACTCCATTTCAATCTTTTAATTTTTTCAATAAGGTCAGTAACACCTGTTTGTTGTCTTACCCATACATTGCGTTTTCGATCTCTTCTTGTTACTCCCAACATACATCTCTCCATACTCCTTTGAGTGGTCTGAAGTCTCTGTATTGCTCTTATATTAAGTGTCCAAGTCTCAGATCCATAAGTAAGAACTGGTAAAACACATTTGTTAAAAACCATCCTTTTCAAACACATAGGCATATTTCCTTTTAGTATCAAGTTATTTCTACCAAAAGCACTCCAAACAAGTTTAATTCTATGATTAATTTCCTCCATTATGTTTCCATCTGTATTAATAATCTGACCAAGATATTTGTAATTATTAACTTCTTCTAATTCATTATAATCAATCTTTATTTTCATATTTTCAGCAAATCGATTAAACATTACTTTAGTCTTTTTAACATTTATCTTTAGTCCTTCTTTCCTACTTTCATCTGGTAACTCCTGCAACATTTCCTGCAGCTCTGAAGCATTATTTGCAAAAACAACTACATCAACTGTGAAATCTAAATGACTTAAATACTCTCCATTTACTTTCACTCCTTTAGTTTCCCATTTTAATCCACAAAATACTTCTTGCAGCACTGCTGTAAAGAGTTTTGGAGATATGGAGTCACCTTGTCTTACACCTTTCTCAATGTTGATTTTTCCAGTATCATTATGTAATCTAATTGTTGCTGTTGCATTTTTATAAATATTCTTTAAAATATGACAATATCCTGGATCTATATCTTGATGATACAATGCTTTAATCACTGAAGAAATGTGTATAGAATCAAATGCCTTTTCATAATCTACAAATCCAAAACATAATGACAACTCATATTCATTTGTCCTTTCTATGACTTCTCTCAATACCTGGATATGATCTATTGTACTAAAACCACTTTTAAATCCAACTTGTTCTCTTGGTTGGTGGAAATCCAAAGTTCTCTGTAGACGAGTTGTAATTATCTTGGTAAAAATTTTATATAAAACTGATAAAAGGCTGATAGGTCTGTAATTTCTAATATCTTCTTTATCACATTTTTAAAATATTAATATTATTACTGTATTCTTCCAATCTTCCGGTACATCTTTATCATTTAGACATTTGGTATATAACTTTGCTAAAATTGTTTCTATTTCTTCACCTGCTTCTTTTAATATATCAATTATAATTCCATCATTTCCTGGAGCCTTTCCTTTCTTCATACACTTAATTGCATGTCTCACTTCTTCATTTAAAATTCTGGGCAATTCGGAAGATGTAATAGATATAGGAGGTACTTGTTCTTTATTACTATATAATTCTTGATAAAAATCTTCTACCAATTTCATGATGTCATCTCTCTTTTTAGTAATAATTCCATCTTTTTTTCTTATTGCAGATATAAATTTCCTACCAATACCAAAATGTTGTTTAACATTTTTGAGACTTTTATTTTCTTCTACAGCTTTCCTTGCTATTTCACAGTTATACTTTCTTATATCATTTTCAACTCTTTTCCGTACCATTTTACAAAATTTGAGATATTCAATTCTTTTTAATACATCATTTTTGTATATCTTCATATTCCTTCTTTTCTTCATAAATTCTCTAGTCTCAGTAGAAATTTTATTAGTCAATTGTTGCTTTTTTCTACCAGCTATGTTTGTTGCAGTTTTTAAAAGTGTATCAGTTATTTTCATATTAATTTCATTCAAATCTGTATCATGTTCAAAATCTCCTAACACTTGAAACCTATTTGTAAGTTCTAATTTAAATTCATTAGAATGTTTCTGAAGATTAGGAACATCAACTGTAAATATTGTTTTTCTTAATAATTTTTGTCTCTCTAGTTTTACATTAGCACGTAACTTACACCTTACTAACCGATGATCACTTCCTGTGTTAAATTTATTAAGAACATTACAATCTTGAAATATGTATTTTCTGTTAGTCAAAATATAATCCAATTCTGCTGTACCTTCATTTGGATGCTTCCATGTCCATTTCCTTTTAACATTTTTCTCAAAAAATGAATTTATAATATAAAGCTTTTCTTTTTCTGAAAACTCCACAAGTCTATGTCCTCTCTCATTTCTATTACCACAACCAAAATTACCTACAGCAATTTCATCTTTCATTTGTCTACCAATTCTAGCATTAAAGTCTCCCATAACAATTTTAAAATGTTGTTTATTCTGATCAAAAGCCTTTTGTACATCCATATAAAAATCTTCTACTACTTCATCACTATGAGAACTTGTTGGGGCATAAACTAAACTATACAAAGTATAAAGTGGAACTGTATATCTTTTTTGGATTGCAGGCAAAAGAAAATTAATATTGCATTTTTGGCAATTAAATAAGCTATATCTGTGAGATTGTGTTAATCTATATGCAATAGTTGGAGAAATCTTTATCTTCAAAATATTTACTCAGATATGGACACACATTTAAGATTCGTGTTTAGAATCAAAGTACATAACAACCATGCATGTTTTACATGTTATAACTAAATATTTTATAAATGATAGTTATGGTTATAATACAACAAGTTAAAAAGATGAATATCTATTTTACTATCTTTACCAAGGTCTTAATATGTAAGCTAGAGTACTGAAACACTAGAACATGCATATAAAAATAATAATCAGAATTTTAAATTTATATGTTTTAATAATGTCTAATTAATTTTGAAGCTTGAATCTTTCTAGCAATGTTCATAGATGTATAGTGTATTTATGTAATCAGTATTTTAATATTTGATTCAGTAACTCACTAATAAATAATGTGTGTGTATATGCTTTTTTTGTCACGTTTGTGAGATACTGGGTGTTTTAGTATTGTTATAAACCTTTCCCACCTATTATGGAATATAAATATTAAAAAAAATTAATTATATATGAATGACTAAAATTAAAAAATATTTAATCTTTAAATTCAAATTAGTCATAATTAGAACATATAAATAGAAATTTTGTGTGGATGCTCGTGTATTTTAAATTTCCAGCTCATGTAATTAACATAGTTAGTTATATGAAATATATGAATAATGGAAGAGATTGGAATGCAGAATTTTCAAACAATGTAGAATAGAATTTACTATAACCATTAGAGAAGTGAATGGTAAATCTAAAAAATGTCAGGATACTGTAGAAACATGTCTCTTTTATTTTTATTAAACGCAAGATAGTTTTAAACCATGCTGCTTTAATATACATAAAGAAAAAAAAACAATTTACAGAATAACTTTAATAAAAACAAAGTAAGAATATAAAAAATCATATATATAATGCAATAAAAAACTTACCTGTTTTACTACTTGCAATAGGATGTAGAACTAGAAAAAATAATATATATATGAAATTAAAACATTGCATTATAAAAATTGGAAACATATAAATAAATGACACAATAACTTATAAATAAAATTATCTAAGACCTAGATTACAAAGTCATTATTATAAGCAGACAAAAAATGGACTCACTTTTCATTTGCCACTAATGTTTAAATGGATAATAACTTAGAATAATGCAGACAATAGAGGTGAATCTAAATGGACCGAAATGTTACTGCACATCTTATCGATAAACATTATTTTCTGTTTACAAGGAAGAACTAACTTCTTATTTTAATAACTTTGTAAACATCCATATTTTATTAAATATAAAATCCAAATAGGCATAATACTATCTGCAATAATATATGTTAATGTATGCATGCATCTGTAATTGATAATTACTTGTTGTGATGATGTGAGAATTACTTTATAAATCTTCATAATTCATTTTAAAAAAATCCATGTATATATATATATGCAAATTTATAAATAAATATTTAAAAATACAGTATTTAAAAGCTTATAAAAAATATATGTATAACCGTCACTTAGGAGCGCTTTCAATCAACTTGTGGCTTTGTCAACTATCACGTTTAAAATGTCAGCTTTCCCATAATTCTATGATGTCAACTTTCCCATAATTCTGTGATCTTAATGTTTGCTGCTTGATATGTAAATACAAACAACATTTGGTTAATAGGCAATAAGCAAACATTAAGATCACAGAATTATGGGAAAGCTGACATTTTAAATGTGATAGTTGACAAAGCCACAAGTTGGTTGAAAGCGCTCCTAAGTGAGGGTTATACATATATTTTTTATAAGCTTTTAAATACTGTATTTTTAAATATTTATTTATAAATTTGCGTATATTATTTTGAAGAAATACAGACATCGATTTATAATATTATATATATATATGCATGTGTGCAGTTAATGTTCGTTTAGTGGATTATATGTAATCATATAAGTGCATTTTTATGCTCTCTTGCAGGCATGACTTAAAACTAATAAATGCTATTCTATGCAAGAAACAAAATAAACTCTTAATATTACAAAATTATGTTTGCATTATATATATATATATATATATATATGTGTGTGTGTGTGTGTATAATATTATGTTTCGATGTCTGTATTTGTAAAGCAATATACGTAATTATATAATTGAATATTTGTAAATACAGTAACTTAATAATTAAAAAAATGTTTTATCCACTTAGGAGTGCTTTCGATTATCCCAGTAATCTGTGTCAACTAAAGCTTTGAAATGCTAACTTTCCCACACAGATTACTGGGATAATCGAAAGCGCTCCTACGTGGATAAAATATTTTTTAATTATTAAGTTACTGTATTTACAAATATTCAGTTATATATATATATATATATATATACATGATCATCAGAAATGTTGAAGATTTAAACTTTTTAATTATGATAGAATAGTTATAGTTTTCCAATATTATCAGGGATTTAGCTGATCTTTTTATTATAGATTTGAATTTCATGACAAACAATTATAATTAAATATTATATTCAAATCAAGTTCCCAAGATGTTTGAAAATAGAATTGCAATTGGTTCTATATTTCAGCTTATGAAATTTATGTATTCAGTCATCATAAAAAATACTCAAAAAATAATAACTCATAAATATCCAATTCTGTTAGTTTCAATGGATTCACGCAAAAAAATGAATAATTTATTTTCAGGATCCTAAAATTGTTTGTGCTCAAGGTAGTGCTTACATGTGACTACATTGAGGCACTAATTTTCTATCACAAATCTACATGATTCTTAGATGTTTCATTGTATCACACTCTTAAAGACAATTTGAAATAGTAAATGTGCAATTGTTGGGCATTGATTTTGATGATGATAATTATCAATACTCAAATATTGTGACAAAATCATTATCTAAGAATTGTTATTTCAGAGAATTAACTTTTGAGTATAGGACTAACCTAAAGGATGTTATGTCTAGAGGAAGGGTTGCCTCCATAAAGCATCACTTAACAAACATATTCCATTTATTCTTCATTATCACAGACAGGTTTACAAGCAAAACCCCAAGCCTTAAGTTAGATGAGTGGAGACCATCTAAAGTGACAGGCAATGACAATCCATTTGTATTAGAGGTAAGACATAATATTGAGAATCAAGAATGCTTTTGAATCAACTTTAAATTATAATAAAAGTTGTTTAATTAACATAAAAATAAATATGTAAATTATATATATATATATATATATATATATATATATATATATATATATATATATATATATATATATATATATAATGCTTCTTTTCTAATAAATACATATGTAAATAATAATGGGATTGCTGTATAGATATATCTACACATGCTCTAGATTGATTGTTTTTTTAAAGAAGTAAAAATTATTTTTAAATTTCATAATGATAATGAATAAATAACGATAAAAATTATAATATTAAACATATAATAAATCTTTCCCCAATATTAGATCTCGTCATGCTAATCAGCAATTCATATGTTATTGTTCTAGAAGATCATGATAGATATATTATACATGATAAATAATAATTCAATTTCAACTGAAGATAAACACTGAAATAAATATATGTTTTTTTAAAATAAATATTTCAATTTTTGAACACTAAAAACTTTAGTACCAAAATATTCAATATATTAAAGCATTGCTTTATTGAAGAATTACTAGACTTTTACTAAGGCTATTAGAATTTATCACTTTCTATAGTACATACATTTTATTTTACAAATAAAATTATTTCTTTACACGTGATTTTCTTGAACTTCTCATAATTTATATATTTATAGACACTTCAATTACTATTTATTTATTAAATCACTCATGCTTTCAGTTTGTTGTATTGACAGTTTTTGTTTCTCTAATTTTCTTTATTACAACTTGCTATTTTGTCTGAAAAACTTGATTTACCTTGGTTGTGCTAGTATCAAAATATAATTACTTTTTTCCTTAGCAGGTCCTACTCGTCTTCTTTTTTAAAAAAAATATTTATACTCATGTATATTTGTCTACAATAAAATTCTATTGATTATCACACTCGTTATTTTAGTCAAATATTATTTTTTCTATTAATTATTAATCCATTATTTCAATAAAATATTGAATGAAACTGATAAAATAATTTCACAAACAATGTGCATTATAGCTTTGTAGTCATGGTTGAACATTCTCCACTATTTATGACTGACATCCATGAAAATTTTAATATTTTTTTCCTAATGTTTAGCCTGAATCTAGATTTTATTAGAGATTTATTAATTAATACATTTATCATACTTTGTTATATCAATAATTTTGTAAAGTTTTCAGCTGCAGAGTGTAATCTTGATTTTCATGCTTTTTCTAATTAGTAGATTTTCTTCTCAGCTTCATAAGAGACAAATCAGTCCATTTTCCAGATGTTTATTTTCCAAAAACTTTTATTTTCCATATTATTTTATTATATTTTAATATAATAGATGAATAATACATATTTTTATTATTCTTTTATTTGATTTTATAAATATTTTACACAATAAAAAATACAAAGATTTCAAAGTTTTAAAATTATAATTACATATCTATCTATAATATAGTATATTGAATATTTTACTTCCTTACATTTTTCCATATTGTTGATTTTATATAAAATATTACATATTTCAAAATATAATTATTTATTATGTAGATGTTCCAAAGGCCCATTTTGTAAGGAAAATGCTAAATAACATCTCCTGTTAATGATTAAATTTGTTAATGTTAACAAATTTTTCAATTCTTATGTAGTCATTTTTAAAATTATTTAATATGTTAAACATTAAGAAAAAATATTTTTTTTGCATATTAGTACATTTTCAACATGGCAATTATTATATTATATAAATAATAAAATTTGGGGAATGATTTCATCCATTGATATTATACCCTTTAATCTTTATACTTTTCACTGCATTAAGAATCTTGTCTTCCACTAAAGTGGCTTCATATTGGTATTGAATCTTCACTTTCTTCTACAATATTGCATTGCAATATTGCATTTTAATGTTAATATGACTGAAATTTAGTTTTCATTTTTGTTCATGTGTGGCAGCACATTGTATAATTAGATGATTTTTTGTTATATTACTAAAGATGTAAGATAAGATTTAAAAATATATTAAATATATATTTTTTTTGTTTAAAACTATATTCACTTTTTGTAAAATATATTTTTAATAATAAAATTAAGAAATTATTTTTATTTCAGGATTACTAATATTTTTTTAAACATTAAATACTCCTGTATTAAGAAACAAACAAAAAAAATTATCACGAAATCACTGAACATATAGTAGCATTTTTTAAATTTCTTAATATAACTTCAAATCGTTTAAAATATTTCATTTTTTTTTAGTTGAAAAATGTTTTAAATAATAATTATGCAAAATATTTTGTGCGAATTTTATTCAAACTGAAAGTTTTATACTTGAAAAATTAAACATATTTATTAAGCTTTGACTTAGGTATGTTCAATACTCTAAGTAAAAATTGATGCAATGAATTAGTGAAAAAACTAAATACCATTTGATTAATTAATAGTGAACTGATTAATGTTTAAATGGGTGGAGATCTTTTGAGGTAAGAGAATGAGATTACTATTATTTTTATAATAAACAAAATACATTAGAACAATTGATGGAAAAAGTTTTAAAGAGTCTTAAATCATAAAAGTTAGTTTAATTTTTACAGAATATTCAAAGCGATAAAGTAAAAGATTTTGCTTTGACAATATACAGCATTTCCTCCTATCCACAATTTTTGTTATTAAATTTAAATAAATAAATAAAATATAAAATTTAGACATTAATAAAAATAAATTTTCTCCTTTTTATTTTATTGTCTTTAAATGCACTAAATATTTATAAATATCTGCAACTATTGGATCTTTAACATATTTATATACATGTCAGACATCTACATTGATCTATGTAAAAAAATGTATATTATAAAATAATTCGTTATTATCCATAATATTTGATGTCATCAAATTCGTTTGGAAATATATGTAATAAATACTGTATAAGTACTATATGTATTTTGCATGAGAAAAAATGATTAAAGAAATAAAATCATTAATATCTTGTACGTTATTTTAAACCACTAAACATCACATGATCATTATCTCATACTAGCACATAATTGTTATTAAACAAGACAAAACTCTCTCCATAAAGTAGTACCACCCTGTGCCAATCAGAGTAATCACTGGATGCCAGAAGGCTTGTGCATAAAATCCCTATCTAGTGCCTACTCATCCAATATCCCCAGACTAGTTTCTGGCTTGTGGCCATCATCAGTGAGGAGCCTTGGATCTGAGAGCACTGCACCTATATCTTAGGATCTGGCATCCATTGATTACTCTGATTGGCACAGGGTGGCACTACTTTATGGAGAAAGTTTTGCCTTGTTTAATAACGATAATTTAACATTGATTAACTTAATGAAATTTAATGAACTATGTAAATATACCTAAAGTATAAAAGTTGGAGTATGTCGCTATATAAATTATCTGAGATTTAAAACTTTATTTGCAAAATAAAATGTATGTATTATTAAATTATAACATATGTTTAATTAATTGCAACTTAATGCTTATTTATATTATTGAACTTATTATAGTAATATATTATAATTTTATTACATTATGCTACAATAATTGATATTATTATGTCTTTAACAAATATGAATTGTGATAGTTAATATATAGATGAAAGTTATGGGGATGCTATCAAAAAGTCCTAGTAAGTGATATATAAACTAATACAACTCCATAAATAAATAAAAAAGCACAAAGTTGATCCATTCCAGTTTAGAGTGGATCATATAAAAAACATTCAATTTATTGATGTATTGCAATCCAGAACATGAATTATATATATTAACATAATTTCAGGATGACTATAAACTATCGTGAAATCACTATAACTAATCAAAGGAAAAGTCAGTTTATATTTACATCAATTAATTCAAATTCCTTTAATATCTAGGGTTGTTAAATATGAAGCTTAGCTTTTCCCTCTGATTAGTTATAGTGATTTCAGAATAGCTTATAGTTGTCCTGAAGATAAATTAATATATATATATATATATATATATATATATATATATATATATAATTCATACTCTGTTGTAATACATAGATAAATAAAATGCTTATATAATATATGAGCCAAGCCAAAGTATAGGAAGATCCACTTTGTATCTTTTCATTTATTGATAAAATTATATAAGTTTTCACATAGCTACCTTGGATTTTTAGTAACTACTATATAAATAACAAACATAAGATGTAACATAATAGTTAAATTATGAATTGTTAATTATGACAATTCAAGGGCTGTTTGCATGGTTTAGAGCAATTGTGCCCAAAACTAGGAGCTACTTTTTATTTCCCAAATAAATGGCAATCAACCAAACACAGAAAAAAGCAAAATTAATCAATTTATAAATGAAATCAACAAATATAAAAATGTGATGGTTGATATTGAATATTATTGGCTATTTTGAGTAATTTGGTTCACAAATAGAAGTAGCCAAGTATAAACAATCATACAAGTATGATATTACATTTTATATAGTTCATATGAGAAAATGATGATTCACATAAATATGTGAATGCAAAACATGAATGAACTCTTAAGATATGCATCTTTCAATAGCGGATAACTTTCAATGGTAATATATATCAAATTGATTACATGATTTCAATCTGATAACTTTCAATGGTAATATACTTCCATATATCAAATTGATCATCTGATTTCAATCTAATGCCATTTTGTATTTCAATTAATTGCATTTTCAAGCATCCATATTAAATACTTTTGCAATTAGTACAGCTTGATTTTCTATATTTATTTATACATTCAAAGATCAGCCTTTCAAGCTAATTGTGCATGCGTCTTCTGCGAGTGTTAAATAATAAATGAATACTTCACTCCACAATACAAGATATAGTATTTATGCAGAAATAAAAGGAATCCTCTTATTCCTACAACTCAAATTCTTTTATATGAGCAAATCTGAAGTACTGTTGAGTAAAGCGTGAGAGTGGAATTCTCACTTTAAATTACTATCTACGATGTTGTAATGAATGACGTCGATGAAATTGTCTAGAATTTACTAGACTTCACTCTAAGTGAAACTTAATTATAAGTAAATAAGCATTTATTTTTATATGACACTATGCATACAATTGTATACATTCAAAGATCAGTCTTTCAAGCTAATTGTGCATGCGTCTTCTGCGAGTGTTAAATAATAAATGAATACTTCACTCCACAATACAAGATATAGTATTTATGAGTGACGTCTAGTAAATTCTAGACAATTTCACTGATGTCATTCATTACAACATCGTAGATAGTAATTTAAAGTGAGAATTCTACTCTCACGCTTTACTCAACAGTACTTCAGATTTGCTCATATAAAAGAATTTGAGTTGTAGAAATAAGAGGATTCCTTTTATTCCTGCATAAATACCATATCTTGTATTGTGGAGTGAAGTATTCATTTATTATTTAACACTCGCAGAAGACGCATGCACAATTAGCTTGAAAGGCTGATCTTTGAATGTATACAATTGTATCCATAGCATCATATAAAAATTAATGCTTATTTACTTATATTTATTTTAGAAAATGAAGTGATTGGTCAAAATTTGTAAAGTCTTGAAATCGTTGTTGGAATTGCAAAAGAATATTTTGAAAAATTGCCAAATTTTTGGTAATCACATGTTTCTATGTTTGACCCAATTTATTCTCTTAAATTTGTGAAATATTTCAAATATTTTTTTATTAATTTGAGAAATCCACGTTTCCAGTTTTATTTTAAATGTATCGATGGAACTAATCATGTTGGTTATTGTTTTGCTTTGTTCTTGAAAATCTAGATTTAATTCATTTAATTTAGCTGTTAGATCCATTCAAAATGCTAGCTTTTGCAGCCAAACCTTGTTGCGAAGAAAAACAGCACAAAATCTTTTTTTCGTCCAGAAAATCTTTTATATGTGGCAACAGCTTATGGAATCTTTCTGAAACATTAGCTTTGCTCAACTATCTGACTGAATTATGGAGATCTAAGTCACCATAATCTGCATCAATACTATTTAAAATGACTGAAACAATCTTGTTTGTAGTGCTTTCATCCTAATCATATTGATTATTTTAATAGTTGTATTCATAACATCATCAAGGTTAAACATTTTACCCATAATGATTGTTGATAAATTATGCAGAGATATGAAATAAAATTAGGTAAAATCAATATTTCTCTCACAAAATGCTAAACATCCATTTTCACAAACAGTCATAGAAGGAGCACCATCTGTAGTAAAGGAAACGAGCTTCTTAAAAGGAAGATTTTCACATATTATGAAAGCTTTAAAAATATTGTATATGTCCCCTCTTCTGGGTTTTTTCTTTTAAAGAGGATTTTGAGAAATTCTTTTTTTACAATCAAATCAAAAAGTACTAAACATACAAATATACTAAGCTAGGACATATCACAACTGTCAGTTGACTCATCAAATTGAAGTGAAAGCCACGAACAATTTTAAAGATCCTGTTTAAGTTATGATCTTAAATCCATCGCCATAGTTTCAACTCATCTTGTTACAGTTTGTCTACAAAAATGTATTTCTTGGATAGCTTCAACAATCTCCATTTTATTTTTAAAATTGTGAAATAAGCTATCTGCTACAGCCAAAAAAAGCTTCTTTGAATATCTTACCATCTATAAGAGGCCTTTTGTACTTTATAAAAATTCGATACACACGGAGAGATGCCACCGTTGCCATTGTTGATTTAAAACAACTTTTTTTTGAAATAAGATTGTTGTGAATTCAAAGACCTTTTTAATCTTTGTACTGCAGATGTTTTTCTTATAGTTTTCGCAGGAAAGTTTCGGTCAAAACTTCGATGAATAGTAGTAAAATATCTGTTTAAATTATCCCTTTTTGGTAAAGCTACTGTAAAATTGCACAGTGAAGATAAACACTTTTCTTTATACATGATGAACAAAAACTCTTCTTCCCAATCATTATTGGAATGATATATGTTTGCTTTTTTATTGCTCATTATGGGAAAAAAATCAAAAATTTAATTTTTGACACAAAATAAGAATTATCAATAAAAAATACTCGTATAATATTAAATTAATACAATTTAAGTATCGAAACCACTTTTCACAATTGAGAAAAAAAAATTAAAAATTATTTCAGAAAATCAAAATGTCAAAACTAGTCTGCCTACTTAAATGAAAATTCAAAAATAAAGGTTTTTTTTTTTTGTATTGCTGTAACCAAAACAGACGTGGCGAAACTAAACGATAGTAAATTTATCGATTATTTTTTTCAATTTTTTATTATTTGACTGTTTTTTACAAGCTAATAGTTTTTAAAATTTTAGTTTTAAATTGGATTATTCCAAATTTCAGTGGTTGCTTTTAAAAAAACAAAATTGAACTTTTAGTTTTTAAAGATAAAATCTTTTCTATATAAAATCGTATTTTGCTTACGCGATCGACTTAAAATTTCTTTGCCATCGACCAGTTGATTGCGAACGACACGTTGCACACACCTGGTTTAGAGCAATGACAGAGTTGTTTCTACTAGAGTTCAAGTTCATTGATCACACTTAATCCTGAGACTTCCATGTTCAAACATTTTATGGACATCTAATTTACAGATCATTCAATTATTTAGTTCTACTTTGCAATACAAAACTTATAATGTTATGTGTTAAGAAACTGGGTTTTTTGTTTATGAATATATTGCAAAAACATTAAATTATTTATATTTCCCTATTATTTTTTTAATTAAATTTGTTTTTATTTATTGAAAAATAAAAAATAAATCAATTTCCAGAAGCGATTTTCTAATTCAATTATCATTCATTGGATATTTATAAAACTAAACACAACTATATATAAACAATATTACAAACACACACATATATTTATATATAAACAATATTACAACACATAAAAGAATATACTAAAATACACACAAATCCAAAGTGGGAAAACGTGCAATCGTTCAAATACTTAGGTCAATTGATTTTGTGAGGAGCGAAAGAATATTGCTATATTATGCTGATGCAATTGTATTTCAATCATTTAGAATTTATTTGAAATTTAATTTTTTTATTGAGTATGGAAGATTCACATATTTCCTGTGTTTGAAGCTAATCCAATTTTACTTGCCTGATGAAGAAGAGAAAGAAGGGCATTAAACATTTAGCTTGCTAAGATTATCAACACCATTCACTACATTTTTGCATACAGACATAAATATACTATCTTAAAACTATTCAAAAAGTTGGTTATATGTAATGAGTCGTCTAAGCAAAAACGTATTATAAATATCTACTGTTAGAGAAATTACTTGGAAATACAATTATTTTTTTAAATAACTTGATGCGTATATATGTATTGATAATATCGTGTCTCTCGAATAGGCATATATGTATTGTATCCTATATACCATATTAAAAAACAAGAGTCATATAAAATGAAAATAAAAACATATGACTAATAATTTTTAAACATTTCACTCAAAGATGGTATGTAGCTTAATTTCTAAAATTTGGTTAAAGAAAATGGAGACAATTCAGTCTTTGCATTCATAAAATTATTTATGAATCCAAAGAGTAAGCATGCACATACGTTGAACACGCAAAAAATATACATTAAAAATATAGTAATGTGTCTAAATAAATTGTATGTTTATTTTATAATATTAATATTATAAAAAAATCTTATAAATAAGAGACAAGTATTTTTTATATATTTCATTATTATTTACACACGTGTATATATATATATATTAATAATTCAAACGAATTTATTTAACACAGTATTTAAAATTAATTAATATATTCTTTACCAAAAGTACTTTCAGTTGTTTCACTGACAATCTTTATCAACCATTAATACAAATGCACAAAAAATAAAAAAACTTGCATTACCCATCATTCAATCCATTCAAATTTCCCACAATTCTGTTGTTTTATATTAGCTGATAGTCTATTCATTAAACCCTATCTATTCCTAGATATCATCACTGCCTCCTTAATTTTTCGTTTTTCATTACATCTTTCAATTTGAATAATTTTTATATCTCTATTATTAAATTTAAAACCATAATTACATGCTTTATTATGATCAAAAATAATTGATGGAGTATTCATATTTACTGAAAATACATTTTCTTTTTGTACACGTTTATATAATGTCTTATGATCATTAAATCATTTTTGTAATGTACATTTTGATTCCCCTGTATATTTCATTCCACAACCACATACAAACATATATATATATTGTAACGATATATAAATATGTCATTACATTAAATTGAAATAAAAACTTTTAAGTTCGCAAATAAAAATAAATGTATTAAAAAAAAACAAAAAACTAAACGCCAAAATTAAAATGTTTGTTAAACGTATATATTCGCACAGATGCTAAACTTTAAAAATATTTTTTTTTATAAATAAAAAAAGGATATTTGAACGTATTTTTTTTATAAAAAAATACAAGATTTAAATATAAAAATATTTTAATAAAGAAATAACGTAAGTAAAAATAAAAACAGGTATTAATTAATTCCTGTAATCTGTAAATGGAAATGATTGTTTATTAATTATCCAAAAGCTGTGTAATTAAAAGGTCAGATGAAAAGTTAGATAAGAGAATAAAGAGAAATTAGCTTGACCAATGAAAGCACCAAGCCTCAGCCCGGACCCGAATGAAAAGGATGGATTAGTGACATTTTGTTGGTTGAATCTGTGTGGATACTATAAAAGGAGAAATCCAGTTTTCCTGTGAGTTTTTCCGGCTTTGTTTTTTGAGGGTCGTGATAGAATGCACATATCACACACTCTCTCTATATTTTAAAAATAAACTGACTATGATACCCAAATGAACCAGCTAATGCTACCTCTGGAACATCTGACCAGGTTTTCAAATAAAGACTCTGTGGAAATTTACAACAAGAGCAGTGATTCTTCTACTGTAAGCTATTGACATGAACTCTAAAATTTAAAAATAATTAAGAACTTTCGTTCAAGCTTATGAACTTCTAAGTTTAAAATCAATTGATAATGTTTAATTTTATATGTTTTGCTTTTGATAAAAATCATTTCCATTTTTTTTTTCTTATTGTATAAATTTTAAATGAGGAAATTTAAGTTGGATATAGACGTTGCATAGATTCGTTAGAGGTTAATTATGTTGCTGTTTCATAGTCGAGTGGAATATATAAGTCATCAATGTCACTGCGGCATCTTATGATGAATGCCATGGGTTTTTGTATTCCCTATGCAATTGACATTATCGATGATTTTGTATTTTGATCGGTTGTGTTTATCTTGAGATGTTTTTGACTGCGGAATCTGTGCAGCCGATCTATACTCAACATTTTAAAACAAATTTTATAATATTCATCTGTGCAAACGTAATTAAATGTTAAATTTAAGTCGGGCATGAATGGCTGTATGGATTTGTAAAGTTATATATATATATATAGTTTAGGGGAGGGTAATCTTGGGTTATTCGTTTCATAGTTGAATTAGCTCAATGGATTGGATATATTTGTGTAATTAGTAGATGTTGTATGAGATCTGCTATGGGCAGGATTGCATATATATGCCACACACCTTCTGTTTGCCTATGGATGGGTTTGTAAGTCGGCAAAGGACCGCAGTTCATTCCTATGGAGTTTTTTTGTTTATTGTTCTACTCGCCAACAGATGTAGCATTCCTGTTGGTGGAGAGACAATGTCTTCTCTAACTCTACTTACTGTTCAGATGTACATTCCTGACAGTATAGTATTTTGTGTTGTCGTATTTTCATGCTACATTGAATACATAAATGTATCAGATGGATTGGCGCTGGTTCGACTGCAAACTTTTTGACCTAAGATTAAATTAGGGAAAGAATATGTTCTTGTCAAATGCAGATCTATGTAGTCTATTCATACTCAACTCACTAAATAAATATTAAACTCCTTATTGCAATCTATTTAAATGTAAAATTAAAGATTAATATAAAAATCTAAAATGTTAAACTTATTCCTCAAATTAGAATGATTTTATATGTGCGTAAATAAATATTTTTATGTGTTAATTTCTGGCAGTGGCTTTTATTTTTTTATATTTAAGATATAAAGTTATATTTTATTATCTCTTCTACTCCCTGAGCTAGTGACTTGGGTTAATGATCTGAATATTTAAATAAAGTGGAATCTTAACAGCGCGTATCTGCCTACTTTATAATTTTTTCTAGGCTCAAATGCCTAGATGGCGCCCCTGTAGTGCAGATTGTGGTTAGATTCGATCTTCACTTTCATTTCAATCATTACAATATATATAACAGAACTTAATTCAAACTTAGAAATCTTGGTTTTAGAATTATTTATCATATCATTTATATTATTTGAAGAGAAAAAAGAAATCCTACACAAACCACTATAAAGTTTATTAATTAATTTAGCTTGTTGATTAAACATAAAAGGAATAGAAATCCATTTATCACTTTTTAACTTATTTAATATTTCTTATTATTACTTTTATTTTGATTATATTTTTTCTCTCTTCAAATAATATAAATGATATGATAAGTAATTCTAAAACCAAGATTTCTACATTTGAATTAAGTTCTGTTATATATATGTTAGTATGTGGTTGTGGAATGAAATATATAGGGGAATCAAAATGTACATTACAAAAATTATATAATGATCATAAGACATTATATAAATGTGTACAGAAAGAAAATGTATTTTTAGTAAATATGAATACTCCAACAATTATTTTTGATCATAATAAAGCATGTAATTATGGTTTTAAATTTAATAATAGAGATTTAAAAATTATTTAAATTGAAATATGTAATGAAAAACGAAAAATTAAGGACACAATGATGATATCTAGGAATATAGATGGTTTAATGAATAGACAATCAGCTAATATTAAAACAACAGAATTGTGGGAAATTTCAATGGATTGAATGATGGGTCATGCAAGTTTTTATTTTCTGTGCATTTGTATTAATGGTTGATAAAGATTGTCAGTGAAACAATAGAAAGTACTTCTGGTAAAGAATATATTATTTAATTTTGAATACTGTGTTAAATAAATTCGTTTGAATTATTATTATATGATTTAAAAATATAGACATTTAATGGTTATATATATATATTCTAACCTCTCACCATTGTGATTCAACTAGCTAAGTACAAGATTGATGCATCTTAATTCTAATCTACTTTAACTTAATAAATACATAGCTATTACTTAAGACAAAGAAAGACGTTAAAATCATAAAATAAATTATCATCATTAAAATAAATAACTTGGAGAAGAGAAAGCGAGAACTGCAATCATTCCCTAATTAAGAATTTGGAATAAAAATAACATTATCATTTTATCAAAACACATTCTCTGAGCTATAAATATTTGCACCTTTAAACAATAATGATAACTTCTCATGTTTTTGTTAATGTTTCTAAAAATATGTATGTCAATTCTTTGCCAATATGATTTGAAAATACCTTTCTTGTAGCACAATTGAAAATTAAACTCTTTTATGCCATACCACAACTCTAATATCAATAATAATCGATCACTTCTTAAATAAAGAATAATGACAATGATAATAATAATCTCAGGGTTTCTTTGTTTACTTTAATAAAATACTTTACAGTACTGTCCTGTCACACATGACTGACATTCTGGTAGGCTATAGGAAACATTCACTTCACTTAAAAGCCAATGTGTCCTCACATATCATAACAACTATTATAACCATTTAAAGGGGTGATAATATGATCAATCATGACACAAATAATTACATAAAATTTTGAATAATGCAGCCTTTTTATCCAGAATCTCATCCAGAATTATAGAAAGACAAGGGTGCTTTTTGTATCCTTCCATTATCCATGACAACATAATAAATTAACTAAAACTAATTAATTCAACAATTTAACTAAATACAAATGGAATAATGTGCAGTCAGGGTTAATAACTTGGAAAACAATTCATTTTTACAATTCCATAATGTTTAGTCTGAAGTTTGCAATTTTGTAAATAATTATCATCAAAATAAAATGTTCAGATCTGCATAAATTTGTCTATCTGGTATATTAAAATTTCTAAAGTTTGAAATGATTTAGGACTCGAGAAAATGTTTTGCAAATATTTTGCAAACACAGTTATCTTTGGCATATAAAAAAATAAATTCACCACGAGTATTGAAAAAGACTACAATTTATTACCAACACAAAATGAAACAAAATACACAAATTTATTAGATAATATAACATTGGTACAACACATAAATTATAAGATTAATATATCGTCTATCAGGGTATAAATTAAAATTATAAATTCATACATGTTTGAAATCACTCTATTACACTGGATTAACTAGCTGAAATGTGCATCTGATTTACTAATACACTAATCTGTAATTTTAGTAAACTTTCTATAAATCTTTTTTTTACCTTGAGTTATTAATTATATGAAGTACACAAAAATATTTACATATGATTTGTGTACTTTAATAAATGGGTTCAATACAATCTTTTTAAAATATTAAATCTATTACTAATAAAGTTAACCAAGTTATGGTTTATCATTAGATAAATTATGATTAACTATGGGTCATTTATCATGTCTAATTTAATGTCCACATAAATTATGATAAATATTTTAATTATAAATGTCTTAAATCAAGCTAAGAATATTTTTTAACTATTAATAACACTAAATATTGTGTTCGAATATTCCTTTAATAAATAAGCCTTTTAAAATACGCAATTTTAAATTAATTTTCTCCATTGGCTTACTTCTGAACTACCAGCAAAGCTCAGTAGGACAATACAGATATTGATCTCAATTATTAAGGCACTACTGATAATAAAGTGCACCTTGAGGATTAACACCTCAAATCTAACATTTATCCTTGCCGTAACCTTTAAACAGAGCACAATAATCTACACCTTCTATGGTGGAACTATCTTTAATTTCACATGAGGATTGCAAAATAACAACTAATGTTTGCAGAGTAAAATACTACAATGAAACATTTGATAGTTTCTCACCTATTTCTCAGGCATATCAATGTATGTAGGTGTGTACTATATCTCACCACCTAAAGAATAGACCATGCACCAAAGATAATCCTCTCTTGGGATTAAAACATTTTATGTATACTAAATATTATATAAACTCTAGATCATCCTCTTCATGAGAATCGATCACCTTGACTACCAAACATACCCTAACATTATATCAAAAACTAATCCTCTCATGGAAACAAAAATATTTTGAAGAGAGCATTTCATCCCACAAAATAAGATACATTATAAATATTAAAATATGCTGATATTAAGCATATATCAACTCTACACTTAGCCAAGATAGCAAAACACACTAATGATAATAAACCTATATTAAAATGTATACTTCAATCAATATCCTACTACTCTATCTCATACAACCGATACACATGACCACATGCATGTGGAAAGATAAATGATTTCCAATATATGTATTTCAAACCAGCAATCAACAGTTGGTCCAAATCATCATCTCTCTCTCTCACACACACATATATATAATATAAATAAAATATCCGTTAATTAGAACACTATTGTAATCATAATAAAAATAATAAATATAATGGAAATAAACTATTATAAACAGTCTTTCAATCCACAGAACTACTTTAGATTAATTTCTTAAATCTGTCATTAATTTAATGGCAGTTGAGGCAAGTTTAAGAAATTAACCGAAAGTACTTCTGTGGATTGAAAAACTGTTTATAATACTTTATTACCATTATATATATATATATATATATATATATATATATATATATATATATATATATATATATATATATATATATAAGTGTAATAATGATTTTTAATAGTTATATATATATATAATATATATGTAATAAATAAAGTTTGATATCTGTATTCGTTTCACAATATATGTAATATACAAATCAATATATATATCAAAATACAGTACAATTTATATAAATTATATTCTTTTAGAAGTACTTTCGACTATACACTTTGTAGTCTTTATCAACTATATAACATTGAATAATTAAAATGAGACAACCCTTAATAATACCCATAGTTCAATTCAGATTTCCCATAATTCTGTTATCTTAACTTTCGATGACTGGCGATTCATTAACATTTGACGATTTCTTGAAATCAAAATAGCCTCTTTTATTTTACGTTTATTATGACAACGTTCAATTTGAATAATTTTCATATTTTTATAATCAAATTTAAATTTATATTGACAAGATTTATTATGATCAAATATAACAGATGATGAAGGTTTATTTACATCTGTTCCATATTGATTCTCTTTTTGAATTCTATTATATAAAAGCATATGTTCTTTTATTCTCTTCTCAAATGTACACTTGAGAAGAGAATAAAAGAACATATGCTTTTATATAATAGAATTCAAAAAGAGAATCAATACGGAACAGATGTAAATAAACCTTCATCATCTGTTATATTTGATCATAATCAATCTTGTCAATATGGATTTAAATTTGATTATAAAAATATGAAAATTATTCAAATTGAACGTTGTCATAATAAACGTAAAATAAAAGAGGCTATGTTGATTTCAAGAAATCGTCTTATGTTAATGAATCGCCAGTCATCAAATGTTAAGATAACAGAATTATGGGAAATCTGAATTGAACTATGGGTATTATTAAGGGTTGTCTCGTTTTGATAATTCAACGTTATATAGTTGATAAAGACTACAAAGTGTATAGTCGAAAGTACTTCTAAAAGAATATAATTTATATAAATTGTACTGTATTTTGATATATATATTGATTTGTATTTTATATATATATATATATATATATATATATATATATATATATATATATATATATAGAATATTTTTAAGTATAATAAAGAATTGACTTTTTTTACATCTAATCACTGTCCCTCATCTTCTATTTAAACATTATAAATCATCGTATCTGCATAATAATTAGTATTTTGTTTAAGTACAGGGATACCTGAATGAAATCCATTTGTAAGCAAAAAATTTTCCAAAGCTAGACATAAATCCTCCTAGTGTTATATTTTCCAGAATAACCTTATTTATTGTACAACAGCTTAAAATCTTGAACATTCATATACAAACAATAATAACTATTTATATGACTTCCTTATAATTTGATTTTGAAATTATAATTTTTTTGCACTTGCTTACATACATATGTGATGTTTAACCTAGGAAAACTTCAATACTGGTGTGGTAATTAGTATTAATTATACAACATCCAGTATATCTGAAACATGATACAATAATTGAATATATACACATAAATATATGGACATATATAATTATTTACTGATGTACCAAAATCAATGCGACACATTCTTTTAAAGTTTGTTATAAATCTTTCCTAGAACAATCTGTCTGACTATACATATATTTCATGAACAACCCACATTTATCAGGTTTGATTGTTTAAACACATACTCACATGTATAATAGTGAACAAAAATGGTTCTCTCCTTAGTGGCATCTATTGTAAGTTTGAGTAACTAATAAAAGCCAGGTGGTAGTGCATCTAAATCCTCATCTCTAAACTAGTTTCTGACTTTTTTCTTAATATATATATATATGTTGATACAAAGATTTTCACGGGTTACATATATAAAAGGCATATTTTGCGGGTTCATCCGTGTTAAAAAATTTAAATATTGATATACCGATGTTTTGACTTGATCACACAAGTCATTCATTGGGTGATAAAAGATAGAAAGATGGCCATAGAAGTGCTACAATCACTGATTTGAAAAAAAATATTCAAGTTCCACCAATAGCAAAAATGTTAAATTAAAAATGTTTTTTAAAAAAATCTTTCCAAATAGGAGGAAGTTTGCAAGTATCATCTCACTTATTGATATAATCTGGCCTTTTAAGTATCTCAATGGCTTCTCTAATTTTGCACTGGTAGAGATTATCACATCCGGATATAATCCTGCTACTAAAAAAATCAATTTTATGACCTGAATCTATAGTATGGAGTGAGATTGCTGATGATGATGAATGCTGTTTAACTGCATTATCATGCCATCTATCCTAACACTGATGCAATAATTACTCATACCTATGTAAGAAGCTTTACATTTTTCACATGAGATTTGACAAACACCATGAGATTCAAGAGGGATTGAATCCTTAGGCTTGGTTATTATATTGCTGATCTTTTGATGATTAGAAAATGCTGTATCTATATTATAGCATTTTAATATACATCCAATACTGTCTGTAGTTTCTTTTACATATGGAACACAAATCCTAATAGATGATTTATCATCTCTTTGTTTCCCAATTGGTCCATTTTGGGCTTGAAATAAGGCTTTTTTATATAAATTTGTAATTATAACTATTTGCTAATAAAACACTATTAATATGATTTATTTCTTCTTTCAGATGTGACTTATCTGAAAGGTTAATTGCTCTATTTAAAAGAGTTTTGGCTACAGAAACTATCTGAGTTGGGTGATAATGAGAATAGAAATGTAAATATCTGTCCATGAGTGTATTCTTTCTGTAAATCGAAAAAGATAAACTATTTGGTGTTCTGGTGACTAGAACATCAAAAAAAGGGAGTTTATCATCAGACTGTCTCCTTGTAAATTTAATATGAGGATTCATATTATTTAAATGTAAGAAAATGTTGCCATATGACAAAAATGTCATCTATGTATCTGAGCCAAATGAGAGGTTTTAAAGATGATGATTCTAAAGCAGAAGTTTTTATATTATCCATTTATAAATCATGTATTACTCCTGAGATAGGTGAGCCCATAGGAGTACCAAATATATCAATATTTAAACTTTTTAACATGCATGACCCTGCAAAATATGTCTTATATATATATATATTGTAACGATATATAAATATGTCATTACATTAATTTAAAATAAACATTTAAAAGTTCGAAAATAAAAGTAAAAAACTAAATGCTAAAATTAAAAGGTTTGTTAAACGTATATACATTCGCACAGATGCCAAACTTTAAAAATATTTTTTTTTAAAAAAAACAAATAAATAAGTATTTGAACGTAATTTTTTATAAAAAAAAAAAAAAGTATAAGATTTAAAAATAAAAACAGGTATTAATTAATTCTTGTAATCTGTAAATGGAAATGATTGTTTATAAATTGTTTGAAAAGCAAGCTAGCCGTGGGCTCTTGTATAATTAAAATGATCTGATGAAAGATAGATAAGAAAAAAAAAGAGAAATTAGCTTGACCAATGGAAGCACTAAGCCTTGGCTCGGACCCTAACGAAAGTGATGGATTAGTGACGTTTTGTTGATTGAATCTGTGTGGATAATATAAAAAGGGAAATACAGTTTTTTCGGACAGTTCCAGCTTTGTGTGTTTGAGAGGTGGTAGGACGCACATACCACACTCTCTATTTAAAAAGGAAAAATGAAAAGACTGATACCTTGAACCAGCTATTGCCATCTCCAGAACATTATCTTCCAATGGAGGCATCATGGGAATTAAAAGCAGAAACCTGGACTCTTCTACCGTGAGCTATGAACTTTACAAATTAACAACAACCAAAAAAAAGTAATTAAGAACTTTCATCATTGATTTTTTTTAAATATTCAGCTAATTTAAATTTTAAAATGAACTCTTATTTGATTTTCAAATTAATAATTGATTGTTTAAATTTATATAGTTAAGTTTTGCTAAAATCATTTCCATTTTATTATTTTTATTTGTAGTAATATTTATTGTAGAAATTATTAAATGCATTACATTTAAGTTGGGTATAGACGTTGCATAGATTCGTTAGCGGTTGATTATGTTGTGGTTTTCACAGTCGATTGGAATATATAGGTCAACGATGTTAATGCGGGCATCTTACGATGAATGCCATGGGGCCTTGTGTATTCCCTGTTGCAATTGACGTTATCGATTGACTTTGTATTTTGATCGGTTGTGTTTAATTTGGAATGTTTTGACCGTGGAATCTGTGCAGCCGATCTATACCCAACATTTTAAAACAAATCTGTGCAAACGTATTTAAATGTTAAATTTAAGTCGGGCGTGAATGGCTATATAGTTTTGTAAAGTTATATTAAGGGAGGGTAATCTTAGGTTATTCGTTTCATAGTTGAATTGGCTCAATGGATTGGATATATTTGTGTAATTAGTAGATGTAGTATGAGATCCGCTTCGGGCAGGATTGCATATATATGCCACACACCTTCTGTTTGCCTATGAATGGGTTTGTAAGTCGGCAGAAGACTGCAGTCCATTCCTATGGAGTTTCTTGTTTATTGTTCTACTCGCCAACAGATGTCACATTCCTGTTGGTGGAGAGACCATGTCTTCTCTAATCTACTTACTGATCAGATGTATTTTCCTGACAGTATAGTATTTTGTGTTGTCGTATCATGCTACATTGAATACATGAATGTATCAGATGGATTGGCGCCAGTTGATTGCGAAATTTGTTGCCTAAGGTTAAATCAGGGAAGAATATTTTCTTTTCAAATGCAGATCTATGTAGTCTATTCATACTTGACTATTTAAATAAAATATTAAACTCATTGAAACTTAGTTAAATGTAAAATTAAAAGATTAATAGAAAAATCTAAAATGTTAAACTTATTCCTCAAAATTTAAATGTTATTTTATATGTGCGTAAATAAATATTTTTATGTGTTAATTTCTGGCAGTGGCTTTTATTTATTGATATTTAAGATATAAATTAAGATATAGATTTTATCTCTGCGTCTACGCTGAGCTAGTGACTTGGGCTAACGATCGGAATATTTAAATAAAGTGGAATCTTAACAGCGCGTATCTGCCTACTCTATAAATTTTTCTAGGTTTAAATGCCTAGATGGCGCCCGTAGAGCAGATATGTAGTTTGCGGTTAGATTCGATCTTCACTTTCATTTCGATCATTATAATATATATATGCGTGTGTGAGAGTATAATTATAGGGAATTTGATCACAGACTTTTAAGTTCTTTCAGCTATCCATTCTATCTCATATAATCAATACCCATGACCACACACAAGTGAAAAAGATAAATGATCTCCAATATACATATTTCTTGCTGAACCAGCACACATCAATTGGTTCAGATCATCATCTCCCACACATGTATATGCAATCAGACATCAGTTTATATTAAGATAGCAAATCTTCAAACTTTAATAAACAGGCTTCAATCCATCCATCCTCCAACTTTTCGGCTATCCATACCACTAAAATTATGATAATAGAATGCCCAAATCTTTTGATGATAACAATATTATTCTCATGCCCATGTTGACTTTAAGTCACTCTGACTTGTCCATTTAAATTTGGACAGGATACAGTTCGAATCTATAATATTTGAATATAAATATGATTTATATATTTGGATTTTAGATATAATTATAGGGGATTTAACACAGACTTTCAAATTCCTTACAATGACATGTAAACGCCAAGCAGATAAATTACACTTGTATTTAAAAATTATATATATATAGCAATGAATTATTAAAGATTGTGAGATAGCTTTTGTTTATGATCATGACAAACAACAATATTTATAATTTACAGTGTTTTGTTTAGGTTATGTTATTCTACAGCCTGTTTCGCTGACCTGACTTTAGAAGGTGAACTTATAGATTATGCGCATATTCTTATATAGACACACACGTGTATATTATTATTAAGTAAAAAGACAGGATCTGAGAAAGATTTAATCAAAAATGTCAGTTCGGTTTAGAAAATTAAATAAAATATTGTGTTGCCATATTAATAATGGTTTCGTGATGAAAGAAATAGTGCACTTCATTACCATGCTTTGGATCTGTTATTCAAATAAGTACATAAGTGATTAGTTTTATATTCTGGGCAAAGTAGAGCGGAGAATCTTTATAGAGTTTCAACCTCCTGCATTGTCGTTTATTTTCGCTATTGTATTCCAATGTATAAAAGGCAATTGGATTTTTTTCAAAATTATCAAATACGTTTTCACATGTTATTTTAGGGTCAGCAAAATAAATATATATATGGAACTATTTAATTGTAAATAAAAAAAGTCAATTGTATGTATATATTTTATGACTTGTAGTAATCATTTTTTATTGGTAAATGTTATTACTAGCTAACTATTCTTAGCTAGAAAGCAATTAGTACTCTTCTATTATAATGAAGCGACTTTTTCCGTGCAGTTGGCTATTTAAAAGCTGGTTTATCTTATAATATTCATTTAGTGTGTGAAATATATTACTCTTTGCTCTTCGTTAAAAATTATTTCATTTTCTGCTTATTTTTGCAAAAACTAAAAGTAAAGTCTCATAATGGTAATCTAAATAATTAAATAAATAAATCAAATACCATTCATTCTTAACTCACCTGTAAGCAGTGTGATTAAAATTTTAGGCAGACCAATCCCTTTCATTTTGAAATGCTTTCAATGAAAATTTTTTACTTATCTGAAGTGAGGTAATTATAGATATAGCATTTGCTGATTTTTAATAGCAACAGGTGAAGCGCATTCAAAGTGATAATCTTTGTGTATTTAACTTTAATAAATACAGTAATCAATTTTATTATTTTTTATTTACAAAATATTAATAAAAGTAGTCAATTTATGACTTTTACTGTTAACGACATCGCCGCTAGTGATTATTGTAATCCTTATTATGTCTTTGACTTGAAATTCAATTTCAAATAAACTTGACATTTTTTTAGGCAATTAGTCACTACTAACCTACAATTTTTTTGTATCTATTACAGTTAGTCAACTGATGATTGGTAAATAAGTATCTAGTTATTATTAACTGAACAGTAAAATAAAATAAGAGCTTCACTAAAATTCGCACATTTCAATACTCCTCAATGTGTGTGTGTTTGTTATATAGATTCTAATCATTTCTGGAAGCATCTAAAAGTCATAATTATGGTAAACTGAAAATGTATTCGACTTGAAAGTGCTAAATTAATAAACGCTTAAAATAAGGATATTTATATATATATGTGTCAAAACGTTGACTGGGAAGCGAACACGGGCCAGCTGCTTGGAAGGCAGCTATTATTGTCTTCATTAAAGCACATTATTTCTAGTCCAATTATATATATATATATATAAGTGTAATAATACTCAAGGCTAAATGGGTTTCCAAGTATTCATTAATCAGTCAACACTTAGACCAGGGATCTCCAACCCTATGCCCGTGGGCACCATGGCACCTGCAGACCATTTTACATATGCCTGCCATTATCTGAACACGATAAAAAATTATTTATCTGATACAAATAAATTTAATTTTTAAGATTTCTTTTATATTGTAATCAAATTGTAGATCATACTATAATTTTACAGCATAAAAAGGTCTATCATTAACAATATCCAACTATAGATTTACATTAAAAAAATAAATGGTGCTCTTAAGTGCAAAAAGATTGGACTGCTGACTTAGACTATCTCAATATCATTAACAATCAATGACTTCTAATTGTTGTCATGGAAACATCATTTTAACAATAAAAGTGAAATCCCTTACAATAAAGGTGGAATCCCACTTTTGTTAATGAACCAATATACTTATATAGACACTATATTCCAACTTTATTGTTAAAATGAGATTGCCTTGGCATCAGTTTCAAGTTATTTATTGTTAATGATATTGGGATTGTCTAAGTGTTGACTGTTTTTTTATATACAAACAAGTTAGTCTACAACATTCCTGAATTGCAATTCACATTCTTGTAAGAGATCTAGTTATGGGATATTTCAAACACTGGATTATGGGTCTATTGTTAAGAGCATGTTAATTACCCTGTGGAATTAGCTGGCACCTGAGGTTTACCTCAAAGTGCTTTGTATAGTAGGGGTTTGAATCTAGCAGTTGTGGTGGGCCACGGTCTGGAAATGTGATCGTGTTATGTGTGGCATAGCTCGGTCTGATCATGGGTATCATTGATAGCTCTGGCATTGATGGTATCCTCCCCTCTGCGTGAAGGGCCAGTCTGTTCACATAATATGTACAATATAAAAATATAAAGTTATGATAAATAAGGTTTAAACCCAGTTAAACCTATCAAATAGAGTGTTCTGGATCATCTACTTAATGGACTCAGTTCAATATATATATATATAGTGTGTGTGTTCATGTCTTATATGATTATGTGTGAATGTGTGTAATAATTAATGTTAAACATTGTACAATTGAATATAACCAAATAGATTTCAATCTTATATTGCATCTATCCTCAGGTATGTCTTCCATTTTGTATAAAGAAAGTACATGAAAATAGTGATTAGGTACATATGTCTACAATATAATCATTAATTGTTACACATAGTTTTGTGGTGCATATTTGCTGTTTCCAATATGCTATTAAATAACATTTGTCTAAATCACATGTTGTTATTAAATTAGTAATAATTGAAAGGTTGCTAGTCTTTTACATGCAACTACCATTCTCTCTCAGACAGCCAATCAGATTTTAAACAGCTGTCTTAAGAATGACCAGGCCATGATACATGACAAAGATTTTGATAAGAAAAGGATGATACCAACCTTTCATGCTGTAATATCATAAATTAAAAACTCAGTGAATAATAAATGAATATGTTTATATCTTCAGGCTTTAAGGCCAGACGCTTAAAACTGGCTTATATATATATATATATAGTTAAGTAGAGAAAATGTTGGTATCATCCTGTTCTTATCAAAATCTCTGTCATGTGTCAAGGCCTGATCATTCTTAAGACAGCTGTTTAAAATCTGATTGGCTGTCTGAAAGACAATGGTCAGCACATGTGAAAGACTAGCAACCTTTCAATTATTAGTAATTTAATAACAACATGTGATTTAGACAAATTTTATTTGCATACATTCCTAAGAAATTATATTAACATCTAGAAAATTGTGGTGCAGTAAATCTAAGATTTCATGCTGTAATATTGTAAATTAAAAACTCAGTATAAATGAATACGTTTATATCTTCAAGCTTTCAGGCCAAGATGCTTAAGACTGGCTTATATATATATAAAGTTAAGTAGAGAAAAGGTTGGTATCATCCTTTTCTTATCAAAATCTCTGTCATGTGTCAAGGCCTGATCATTCTTAAGACAGCTGTTTAAAATCTGATTGGCTATCTGAAAGACAATGGTAGGCACAAGTAAAAGACTAGCAACTTTTCAATTATTACTAATTTAATAACAACATGTGATTTAGTCAAATGTTATTTACATACATTGCTGAGAAATTATATTAACATCTAGAAAATTGTGGTGTAGTAAATCTAAGATTTCGTGCTGTAATATTGTAAATTAAAAACTCAGTGAGTAATAAATAAATATGTTTATATCTTCAAGCTTTCAAGCCAAGATGCTTAAGACTGGTTTATATATATATATATAAAGTTAAGTAGAGAAAAGGTTGGCATTTATCCTTTTTTTATCAAAATCTCTGTCATGTGTCAAGGCCTGATCATTCTTAAGACAGCTGTTTAAAATCTGATTGGCTATCTGAAAGACAATGGTAGGCACAAGTAAAAGACTAGCAACTTTTCAATTATTACTAATTTAATAACAACAACATGTGATTTAGTCAAATGTTATTTACATACATTGCTGAGAAATTATATTAACATCTAGAAAATTGTGGTGTAGTAAATCTAAGATTTCGTGCTGTAATATTGTAAATTAAAAACTCAGTGAGTAATAAATAAATATGTTTATATCTTCAAGCTTTCAAGCCAAGATGCTTAAGACTGGTTTATATATATATATATATAAAGTTAAGTAGAGAAAAGGTTGGCATTTATCCTTTTTTTATCAAAATCTCTGTCATGTGTCAAGGCCTGATCGTTCTTAAGACAGCTGTTTAAAATCTGATTGGCTGTCTGAGACACAATGGTAGGGACATGTGAAAGACTAGCAACCTTTCAATTATTACTAATTTAATAACAACATGTAATTTAGACAAATGTTATTTACATGCATTGCTGAGAAATTATATTAACATCTAGGAAATTGCGGTGTAGTAAATCTAAGATTTGTGCTGTAATATTGTAAATTAAAAACTCAGTGAGTAATAAATGAATATGTTTATATCTTCAAGCTTTCAGGCCAAGATTCTTAAGACTGGCTTATATATATAAAGTTAAGTAGAGAAAAGCTTGGTATCATCATTTTCTTATCAAAATCTCTGTCATGTGTCAAGGCCTGATCGTTCTTAAGATGGCTATTTAAAATCTGATTGGCTGTCTGAGAGACAACAGTAGGCACATGTGAAAGACTAGCAACCTTTCAATTATTACTAAAACGAATATAATTATTTATTTATATATTTATTTTCAAAATACAAATAATAATAATAACATCATAGACTGGTTTCAAACATCACTTTTAATAATTTAGTGTTGGTCACTCACTCGATCTAAAAATACAAAAAATAAAATAAAACCAATTAATAAAATACTATGTATAAATATAGTAATGTATACAATTTATTAATTATTATGGTAAAGGAAAAAATATATTCAAAGAATAATTTATTATTTTCCTTCCTCAACAACATAAAAAAAAATAATACTGTTTAGTTTCTTTATACTTTAGATATGGCCAATCATATATTCATAGATGTTTTTTAATATATTTCTAATTATTGATTAGTAATAGTGTATTTTTTATTACTACTTTTTACAAAAATATAGCCACAATAAAATGCAAGACATTACCAAAATTGCAATGCATTTTACTTTTACATGCTTCTCAAACAATAAGTTTTATTAAATCAAGTTTACATAACTCTTCAAATGCCATACTATGACATTTAATATTATCTAATGCCCATTATAAAAATTTTCTCAGCAAATGTGTAAGATGTATTTAGGATTTATTTACAACAATCGTTTTTATCAAATGTTTAAATATTTGTTAATTATTTTTTATTAGATTACAATTTATTATATATCATTTAATAATAACAACAAATCACTAAATTCATACAATATATGATAAAACAAGATTTTCTCTTTACTTTATCATCTACTGTAAACATGAAGAAACAATAGCTACTAGGGGCATTTTATGGCATTTAAATGCCCATCTTCAGATAGGTTCATTCAGATTGACTTGGGTTTAAACACATTAGATTGATTTAAATTTCATGTTTAAGCTTGAATGATAAGCTGGAGTTAAAAATGGTTGTCAAATGCCAGACACATTGCTTACAGCTTTGAACATAAAATCTTATTAATAAAAAAAAAAGCCAGAATCCAGTCATAGAATTGTATATTTAGATGTACTATTATCTTATAATCACTGGTTATTTAAGTTTAAAATAGATATTATTAAAGTAAGAAGTTGCTCTCGTTTTATTATATACAATTTAGCATTAAATATTCTTTAAATTTAATAAAAATGAGAAATGTTTATAACATTTTTTACTTAGTCTTAAAGTAATTAATAAGATGTGGTTGTTTAAATTGCATCTTTGAAGTAAGTCATTAACATAGTTTGCATTTTCAATGTTCTATAACAGTATGTATAAAACGAAATAGTTATGTAGAGAATAACTGCTTAAAAAACATTTCCCCCCCTTTTGTTTAAGGTTACACATAACTGATGCTTAAAATAAAGATTTTCATTCTCCTGTAGAAAGAATATTACAAATATATTTGGATTTTAGTAAATATAAAATTATATCTACAAACAATGTATAATAATTTTAATCTATAAGTTTTAATGTTGTTGTTTTTGTCAAAGGAGGACAGTAAAAACATACGACAAAAAAGTGAACTATACATGATAATTTAAATAGCCATTTCTTCATACAGTGCTGCCATTCAGAGCAAATCTTAGAAATCAATGGATACAGAAAGATCTGTGCATAAAATCCCTATCTAATGCCTATACATTCAATATTCCAAGACTAGCACTGCACCTAAAAAATAGCGATCATCTAATGTTTCATTGGTTTTATAATTTAAGTATTTTGCAGTTGGCATATTTTAAATTTTAAATAAAGTTAATAATAGCTATACTTTATTTGTTTTTTGTTACCAGTAGATATAAGATAGAAACAAAAATTTATTATTTAGTATTTAATAAGAAATAATTCTTTAAAAAACATAATTACTAAAATTGAGAGCAAGAAGAATGATAAAAAAATTTCAAATTTATAAAATATAAAAAATGTGGATGTATGTGATGATATTTGTAGAAGTAATGATGAAAATTTAATTTTTATATTCTCCTCGTTTTAATTTATTTTATTTTATTCAATATTTAGGTTGTATTTATTTACAATTTATATGTATATTAAAATTCTGAAGAGGATATATATATATATATATATATATATATATATATATATATATATATAAATAAATATTTGAAAATACAGTAATTAAAAGTCAATAAAAATTATATGTATAACTATAACTTAGAAGCACTTTCACTACGTTGTAGCTTTGTCAACTATCACACTTAAAATGTCAACTTTCCCATAATTCAATGTCAACTTTCCCATAATTCTGTTATCTTAATGTTTGCTGCTAGCCGATTAATTAAATTTTGCTTGTATTTATATATTAACACCGCCTCTTTAATTTGTCTTTTATTGTTATTTCTTTCAGTTTCCAATATTTTTACATTGTTATAATCAAAATCAAGATTTATTATGGTCATAAAGAACAGAAGCTGATAAATTCTCACTATTTTTAAAATTTTGTTTCATATTTTGAACCCTTTTAAATAATAATATGTGCTTTTTTGTTCTTTTTTTCAATGTGCACCTTGATTCACCTATATATCCACTACCACACCTACATGTCCATTTGTAAATGATACAATTTTTATTTGTCAATAAAGTTTTATCTTTTGAATTGTTTATTAATTTACTTAATGTAGGTGGTGCATAAAATGCTATATCGCATATTCCTTTATAAATTTTCTTAATGAAACTTGCCTGTTGATTCGATATATATGGTATTGATATCCATAACTTTTTATCAGAAAAATTAACATTATTATTAATATTTTTATATTTAGACGTAAAATTTTTAACAGTATAATATACACAATCATAATTGTATCCAACGTTTAACAACTCATTAAAATAAACTTCAATATTTTTAGTTTTATCTGATGCATATTTACAAAGGTTATCATTTCTAAATAAAAAGGACTTCAAACCTGCCATTTTATGTGACATTGGTACTTTTGATTTATATGGAATATATCCTCTCTTTGCTATTGGTTTAAGAGTCATATAGTAATCCAGTTTATCCTTATTTCTAGTAATCTTGAGATCCAAAAATTGAACACTCATTGAATTTTTATCTGCTTTAATCCACTTTAAACCCTTTATATTATTTAATTCATTAAGCAAATCATTAATAGCATTTGGCTTTCCACAAACAAAAACATCATCAACATATCTACTGTATAAAATAATATCTTTCTGATAATGATCCTTTTTTAAAATATTTTCTTCATATGTAGATATAACAAAATTACATATTTGGGCAACTGTAGGAAGACCCATTATTCATTTTATAAAATTTGTGCTTAAAAATTGCATAAATGTTTCTATCAATAAAGCTTAATGTTTTAACAATAAATTTTACTATTTTAACATTAATATTTTTTAACTTTAATGTATTATTAATTAATTCAATAGAAGTCATTCTGTCAATCGATCCGTACATTTCACTTACATCATAATTATTAATAACAACATTATTAATTTTACCAACGAAATCAAATGATGAACGTATTGTAAACAAACCAAAACCAAAAATTTCCTGTGACATTTTCTTAATTAATTTACATATTTCATAATAAAATGCACCCCCCAAATCAATCATTAATCGTAATGGTTCTTTTTCTTTATGCAATTTATATTTGAAAATATTCTAGGACATACTGCAGCCGAGGGATAAATCGTATAATAAATAGAATTATCAATTACATTATTTTTATCTTTTTTTAAAATGTTATTAACAAATTGAAGTCATAAACTTTCAATATTTACCTTATTAACCTTTGTAAAATTGAGTAAACTCATTTGAGTACTAACTTTATTTTCATAATCCGATTTTAGTAACAAGCACATCCGTAAACCTTTATCCTCCTTTATACATACGAGATTATTTTCAGATGTAAATTTTCTAAATTTAGAAATTTGTTTGTTCCAATTATTATTTATTGCAAATTTAAAATTCTCTTCCTTTACTTTTTTAACTAAATTGTTTCCAACACTTGAATCACATTTAATTACTCCCAATGAACTTTCAACAGCAGACCTCAATTCCAAATCTTTCCATTGACCACCAACATATTTTGCACCTAGATTTAAAATATATTTTTCATGTAAATATTTCTGGTGTGGATCTCGATTTACAAGAAAAATATATTTTAAATATAGGTGCAAAATATGTTGGTGGTCAATGGAAAGATCGTGATTTGGAATTGAGGTCTGCTGTTGAAAGTTCATTGGGAGTAATTAAATGTGATTCAAGTGTTGGAAACGATTTAGTTAAAACAGTAAAGGAAGAGAATTTTAAATTTGCAATAAATAATAATTGGAACAAATTTGTAAATTTAAAAAATTTACATCTGTAAATAATCTCGTATGTATAAAGGAGGATAAAGGTTTACAGATGTGCTTGTTACTAAAATCAGATTATGAAAATAAAGTTAGTACTCAAGTGAGTTTACTCAATTTTACAAAGGTTAATAAGGTAAATATTGAAAGTTTACAACTTCAATTTGTTAATAACATTTTAAAAAAAGATAAAAATAATGTAATCAATAATTCTACTTATTATACGATTTATCCCTCGGCTGCAGTATGTCCTAGAATATTTTCAAATATAAAATTGCATAAAGATAAAGAACCATTATGATTAATGATTGATTTTGGGGGTGCATTTTATTATGAAACATGTAAATTAATTGAGAAAATGTTACAGGAAAATTTTTGTTTTGGTTTGTTTACAATACATTCATCATTTGATTTCGTTGGTAAAATTAATAATGTTGTTATTATGATGTAATTTGTACCTTTGATGTAAGTGAAATGTATGGATCAGTTGACAGAATGATTTCTATTGAATTAATTAATAATACATTAAAGTTAAAAAATATTAACATTAAAATAATAAAATTTATTGTTGAAACATTAAGCTTTATTGATAGAAACATTTATGCAATTTTTAAGCACAAATTTTATAAAATAAATAATGGGTGGCCAATGGGTCTTCCTACAGTTGCCCAAATATGTAATTTTGTTATATCTACATATGAAGAAAATATTTTTAAAAAGAATCATTATCAGAAAGATATTATTTTATACAGTAGATATAGTGATGATGTTTTTGTTTGTGGAAAGTCAAATGCTATTAATGATTTGTTTAATGAATTAAATAATATAAAGGGTTTAAAGTGGATTAAAACAGATGAAAATTCAATGAGTGTTCAATTTTTGGATCTCAAGATTATTAGAAATAAGGATAAACTGGATTACTATATGACACTTAAACCAATAGCAAAAAGAGGATATATTTCATATGAATCAAAAGTACCAATGTCACATAAAATGGCAGGTTTGAAGTCCTTTTTATTTAGAAATGATAACATTTGTAAATATGCATAAGATAAAACTAAAACTATTGAAGTTTATTGTAATGAGTTGTTAAACATTGGATACAATTATGATTGTGTATATTATACTGTTAAAAAATTTACTTCTAAATATAAAAATATTAATAATAATGTTAATTTTTCTGATAAAAAGTTGTGGATATCAATACCATATATATCGGATCAACAGGCAAGTTTCATTAAGAAAATTTATAAAGGATTATGTGATATAGCATTTTATGCACCACCTACATTAAATAAATTAATAAACAATTCAAAAGATAAAACTTTATTGACAAATAAAAATTGTATCATTTACAAATGGACATGTACGTGTGGTAGTGGATATATAGGTGAATCGAGGTGCACATTGGAAAAAAGAACAAAAGAGCACATATTATTACTTAAAAGGGTTCAATATATGAAACAAAATTTTAAAAATAGTGAGAATTTATCAGCTTCTGTTTTTTATGACCATAATAAATCATGTATATATGGTTTTGGTTTTGATTATAACAATGTAAAAATATTGGAAACTGAAAGAAATAACAATAAAAGAAAAATTAAAGAGGTGATGTTAATATATAAATACAAGCAAAATTTAATTAATTGGCAAGCAGCAAACGTTAAGATAACAGAATTATGGGAAAGTTGACATTGAATTATGGGAAAAATTGACATTTTAAATGTGATAGTTGACAAAGCTACAACGTAGTGAAAGCACTTCTAAGTTAAAGTTATACATATAATTTTTATTGACTTTTAATTACTGTATTTTCAAATATTTATTTATAGAGTTATGTATATTATTTTGAAGAAATGCAGACATCGATTTGTAATATATATATATATATATATATATATATATATATATATATATATATGAATTTAGAATTTTCAGTTTATATTCATCCTTTACTCCATCTCAAATAATCGATACACATAACCACATCCATGTAAAAAAGGTAAATGATTCTCAATGTACATATTTTCTGCAGAATAGCATTCATTAGTTAGACAATATCATAGTCTCCTACACACATATACAATCATTGCCCAGTTTGTAATAAGATAGCAATTCCTTAAACTTTAATGGGCATGCTTCAATCTTCTTACTCTTCCAAAAATTAAACTGTCAATTTCTTTGAAAAACCAGTGATGGAATGCTCAAAGTCCTTGGTGGATTTGATATTACATTCATACACATGTAGACATTTATGTCAATATAATCCCTCATTACTGAACCACTACATATCCATTTATATAGATAGGAGATGGATGAGCTGGACTGATTGTATGATGTAACCCATTTCCAAAGCAATATGTAATTAACCTATTCATTCAGTATACAGAATGTATTTTAAAGTAAATAGAGGCTTTTTCCTATAAGTCCATCCCATCTCTATTATATCATATAAATGCATATATAACTGTCTAATAATATGAAGGGTTTGATTGACATAATGTCTACACAGGTATTACTACAATATCAAATTCACCAAGGACTTTGAACATTCCATCATTGGTTTTTCAATGAAATGAACAGTTGAATTATTAGAAGGATAAGAAGATTCATGCATATCCATTAAAGTTTAAGGATTTGCTATCTTAATACAAGCCAATCACTGGTTGTATATATGTGTGGAAGATTATGATCTGGCCCAGTGGATGAACTGTTTTGTATGAAATATGTATATTGGAGATTATTTAGCTTTTTGACATGTGTGTGATCATGTGTATCAGTAGATTGAGATTGAATGGAGAAAGCCTATAAACTGAAAATTCTATGTTCAAATATCTCTATTTATATTATAGTAAACATTCAGTATATTGAATGAATAGGTTTAATATATATATATATATATATATATATATATATATATATATATATATATATTCATATATAGTGACGTGTATATATATATATATACACGTTAAACCAGGTCTGATAAAAAAAGATTATTTTATTGTGTTTAAGCCTTTTGTAATAATGTTAAAAAAGTACACAAGAACAGACTGGTCCTTTAAGCAAAGGGGAAAATACCATTGATAAAATAAGCCATCAACAATACCCACAGTCATATCAAGCTATACAAAGCATAACACGATCACATTTCCAGACTGTGGCCCACTTTGACTATTAGATTCAAAACCCTGCCATCCAAAGCATTTAATTTGTTTTGAGGATCAACATTGGCATTATCTATATATAGGTTAAATAGTCAGCATGCCTCAAATGACAAGCACAACAATCCAGCACTTGAAATATTCCTTGACTAGCTCATACTCTTAAATCAGAGTGCATCACAATTATTTAGCACATAAAATAACTCTACACTAATTTAATGGTGATGCAGTGACAAGAGAGAAAGAGAAACTAGACAAAATAACAATTAAAGCAACCATTAATATTTATTTATACACTCATATATTTAACACACTGTGACAATAATAAATTTGACATAAGAAAAATAGAAATGACTTTAGGCTATAGTTATAATAGTCCATTAATTAAAGTTTATTTAAAATAAAGATTCTAGACTGTGATCAGAATATATTTAAAAGTATCTTTACCTAGGTTTTCATTTGTTTTATTTTTCAACTAGTTGGCTTTTTGGTTCTCCATTAGTCCTTTTTTAAGTTTCTGTCAAATAATGAGAGAGAAAAATAGACTACATGGCGGCTTTTACTTTACAATCTCAGCATTGGTTCCAGGTATTGATTCAGGCAGCATAGTTGATAGTTGAGGGCTTGGGGCATAAAGCCCTGTTTGACACTCCTATGGCTTCCCCATTAATGTTGACCGCAGCAGTAATGACTGGATTACAACTATGTCTATAGTTTTTGTATATTTGGATCTCTGGATGTTTGGATTCTGCATTTTGTCTGAACTACTGATAATACTAAGAGCAATCCCTACTGTATATCACAAACTCGACTGAAGAACAATGGCCAAGTCACTTTTTATATACCCATTTCTCATTGTTTTCCAGTTTTTAATGTTTATCACACTTAAAATCTGTCTTTTAATTAATTATTACATTTCCTTAATTAATTTTTACATTTTGTTTTAATCTAATTTTTTTTAGATTATTTAATATTTTATCTTCCAGGAATCTTACAAACTTAATTGAATTCCAAAGCCATGAAATATTTTCACAAAAGTTTCTTTTACAACACATTTTATTTTACATTTGTTTATTTTCAGCCATTTTATTATTTATAAAGAGGAAAGAATGAATTTCAGACTTTTGTATTTTAGATTTTGTCTAAGATTTATTTTACCCATTTTATTCCCCTAACTCATTTTTGCTTTATAAAACAAAGAGAGTTTGCTGTCTTCCATATATATATATTACGCACATATGTAATCTTGGACGATTGCATGTATGTATATATAACGATACACGTATATGCATAATGGTTTAAAAGAATATCTATTCTTAAATTATTCCATTTTATTGCCCCAGCATATTTATGAGCATCAATTTATGACCTCAAGCACCAATCCCATATTTCTATAAGAATTATGCTGGGAGAACTGGAATACCAATATGGAAATGCCCCTGGACTAGCTCTGCTCAGGGCTGGTGGTAAAATTTAATGGCAGTAGATCTAACTCTCTCTCTCTTTTTTATTTAAAAAAAAACTCATAACATAAAAACAAAACAAAAAAAATCATTCATTTTATATATATTTATTAGCTATGATATTTACGTATGTATAAAAAAAATATTATTTACTTAAGTTAAATTAGTGTCTCTTTTCTCTTTTAAATCAAAGATTCATATCAGTTTTCTTTTTTTCTTTGTTTGCTCCTTTCTCTTTTTGCCAAAACTCCCCCACACACAATTATGCTATTATATGTATTTTGCACTGAAGATTTAATTGGACTAATTTATACACTAATAAATTCCATAGTAAATAGTTTGACCTCTCCAGGCAAAGAAAATAAATTTTAAGTTCACAATTGTGTCAAATAAACAATTTTCCCAAATTCGTGGAGTAAGTTTACTAAAAGTGATATATATAGATGTAATTAGAAAGAAAATACCTGGTTTTCCTGGAGAATTGATTGAATCCTCTTGGTGAACATGGAATCTCTGGTTTTTTGTTGGTGAATGAACTTTGTTTTTTTTTTTTTTTTTTGAAGTTCGAGTTCCATGGCTAAAGTCTGTTTATTTATTTATTTTCTTTCTCTTCTGGCGATTCAATATTGCTGCTTATTGAGGCAAATTCTCCGGGCTTGACGTCCTTCTCCGCTACCTACAGCTGCTATAGATTTGGGGGCAAAGGATTTGGACCCTCCACATGTTGAAGCCTCTACCCCAGTCTGACCATATTTTATCAAAATGTATATCACATTGACCGTCCGCTTTCTTCTATCTCCAAACTCATACTAATCCTTAATTCTTTTTTTTTAATTATCCAATTTATCTTTTTTTTCATTCATTTTCAATTATATTTCCATTCACATTCCGTATGCCTTTGTTAAAATGCACCACAAAAGCTTTTTACACCTATTTCTCTCCAATTAATATTTAATTAGTGTTAGACATTCCACGATTTTTATAATAATCTGCAAAATTAGTCTTCCATCTTGATATTTAAAGTTTTTTTGTTGACTTAATATGTATATATTTAAAAGTTTATCAAACAAAATATTTTTTATTTGCATTTTGTGAATTTTCATTTTTAATGGTTCAAAAATGCACTCACACATATACATAGCGATGTGTATAGCTGGGTTTGGCAAAAGAGAAAAAAAAATCAGAGCAAGTGTATAACCCCCCATACCTCTTCTATGAGTTCTTTTTAATTAAAATAACTAAATCAATTCTGTACAACCACGCAAATGACCGTTGATTGTACATCAAACTGTAAATATTAATTTTGTTAGTAAAGTAATATATATTTTTAATAATACGTTAGTAATAAGATATATATTTTTTTAATAATGCGTTAAGTATACGAATACGTATTTGTCTAATTATCGCAACAGGGTTTGATTATACCTGCCCTGTTGCAATACACCCCTCCTGGAAGCCTTCAAATATGGTCTATGAATTTGAATGGCTCCTAAATATCGCGAACTATTCGTATTGGCCTCAAATCAAGTTTTTTTTTACTTTCACCCTGTAGCTATAAAAATATAAGAGTAAACGACCACCAGCCCAATGATATACACTGGGTCTGACCACAACTCACACGCATATGACATGCTACGAAAAACACAGCCAACTTTACCCCGACCTACTTGGTTAAATGACTAAATGAGAAGCCACTCCCTAACCACACTCTGCTGCTTCCAAGTCATATGGATGTGGGTAACTAGGACAAATGCCGGCATCTCCTAACCACACTCTGCTGCTTCAGAGTCTTATGAGTGTGGGTAACTAGGACAGATGCCCAATTCTTATTCGCAATTTTCCAACAATGTCGGGAATAAAAAACAGCTATACATAGAACGCAACACACCACATGCCTGATCGAGCAGCCAACCCCATTTTCCACCATCAGACTTAGACCACCTTCCTCCCAAAGTTTCACAGCTACAACTTATTTACTCTCTATACTGCTAGATTCTGAACCTCCAAACCCCCAAAGCATAGTGCTGACCCCTTCCTGGACTTCCTTAAGCCTTCAATATTTCTTAAGTATATATATATTTATAATTTTATTGTGGACCGATCAATATTTCACTATGTTATTTCGACTTACTCTTGTTTTCCACTTTTATAAAACCTCGCTTTGAAAACTAGTACAGATAGACTATTGTTATTTCAAAACCTTTGTTTCAAAGTTAGTTTAAAATTCAGAAATTGTCAAAATGATTATAAAAGTAAAAAGTGTAAAATATATCAAAATAATAGCTACTGTGTGGGTGTAAATTAAATATAATTCATTTCTCGAATTTCTTTTAAAACAACATTAATTTAATATATATATATATATAAATTATTTTTATCTGATTATGACATCTTATAGTAATAAGTGACAGAAAGCCAAATAATTATTTTGTATTTAATTAAAATGGATTAATTATAAAGGTTATCCACTTAAAATTCTCGTTTACTTTTTTCTTTTAAAATATCTGTATTACTTTTTTTTTTTTTAAAAAAAAAAATCAATCGCGAACAATAAAACATTTACGTTAGTTATTTACAAAAAGAAATCCATAACAAACTGAAAGTTCTTTAAAAAAACAGTCTAACCTAAACTGATTACTTTATGAAATGCTTTTATCTTCTGCACTCAGTTGGTATTTTTCATATAGCCTAAAATTTTTTTTTTACTTATGAAACTCAATATTAACTACATCCAACTCTGCCAATATAATATAACTTCTGTTATTAGGTAAAACAATAATGATCTGACAAAACCGATATGTATATATTTATTTACTTTCTCAAAAAAAATATCATGCTAACTTCTTTTCATATTTTTCTTTCCTTCATTGACCTACTTCTCTTCAATGCCCCACATCGGCCGCCATTGTAACAGGATTTTCCATCTTCCATATGTATATTATGCACATATGTAGTCTTGTACGATTGCGTGTATGTATATATAACAATACACGTATATGTGTAATGGTTTAAAAGAATATCTATTTTTAAATTATTCCATTTTATTGCCCCAGCATATTTATGAGCATCAATTTATGACCTCAAGTGCCAATCCCATATTTTTATAAGAATTATGCTGGGAGAACTGGAATACCAATATGGAAATGCCCCTGGACTAGCTCTGCTCAGGGCTGGTGGTAAAATTTACCGGCAGTAGATCTAACTCTCTCTTTTTTTTTATTTAAAAAAAAAACTCATAACATAAAAACAAAACAAAAAAATCATTCATTTTATATATATTTATTAGCTATGATATTTACGTATGTATAAAAAAAAATATATTATTTACTTAAGTTAAATTAGTGTCTCTTTTCTCTTTTAAATCAAAGATTCATATCAGTTTTTTTTCTTTGTTTGCTCCTTTCTCTTTTTGCCAAAACTCCCCCACACATAATTATGCTATTATATTATTTTGCACCAAAGATTTAATTGGACTAATTTATACACTAATAAATTCCGTAGTAAATAGTTTGACCTCTCCGGGCAAAGAAAATAAATTTTAAGTTCACAATTGTGTCAAATAAACAATTTCCCCAAATTCGTGGAGTAAGTTTACTAAAAGTGACATATATAGATGTAATTAGAAAGAAAATACCTGGTTTCCCTGGGGAATTGATCGAATCCTCTTGGTGAACATGGAATCTCCAGTCCTTTGTCGGTGAACGAACTTTGTTTTTTTTTTTTTTTTGAAGTTTGGGTTCCATGGCTAAAGTCTGTTCATTTATTTCTTTTCTTTCTCTTCTGGCGATTCAATATTGTTGCTTATTGAGGTGAATTCTCTGGGCTTGACGTCCTTCTCCACTACCAGCAGCTGCTATACGTTCGGGGGCAAAGGATTTGGACCCTCTGCATGTTGAAGCCTCTACCCCAGTCTGACCTTTTTTTATCAAAATGTATATCACATTGACCATCTGCTTTCTTCTACCTCCAAACTTATACTAATCCTTAATTCTTTTTTTTTTAATTATCCAATTTATCTTTCTTTTCATTCATTTTCAATTATATTTCCATTCACATTCCACATGCCTTTGTTAAAATGCACCACAAAAGATTTTTACACCTATTTCTCTCCAATTAATATTTAATTAGTATTAGACATTCCACAATTTTTATAATAATTACTTCCATTGTTCTGCAAAATTAGTCTTCCATCTTGATATTTAAAGTTCTTTTGTTGACTTAATATGTATATATTTAAAAGTTTATCAAACAAAATATTTTTTAATTTTATTTTGTGAATTTTTCATTTTTAATGGTTCAAAAATGCACTCACACATATACATAGCGATGTGTATAGCTGGGTTTGGCAAAAGAGAGAAAAAAATCAGAGCAAGTGTATAACCCCCCATACCTCTTCTATGAGTTCTTTTTAATTAAAATAACTAAATCAATTCTGTACAACCATGCAAATGACCATTGATTGTACATCAAACTGTAAACATTAATTTTGTTAGTAAAGTAATATATATTTTTAATAATACATTAGTAATAAGATATATATTTTTTTTGGTAGTTATGGATAATTCAACCGATGATGTATTACCCTGAAGGCATATCAGTCTAATCTTGCGATTTTTAAGATAACGTCTCCAAGTGATCTGCAGACACATGTAATCGCTAAAATGTGTCTGCAGATCATGTGAACACGGTACGTTAAAAATTGCAAGATTAGACTGATATGCCTTCAGGGTAATATGTCATCAGTTGAATTATCCAGGTCACATGATAAAAACTATTCAAAGATTAAAAAAATCTGATGCAGACCAGGCAAATAATAAAAATAAAATAAAAATGTACATGCATGCGTCAAAATAATTTAGAAAAAACTATATTATAATTTATAAAACTACCCTATATTATGCTCAATTATAAAAAACAGCGTGTAGCACTGGAGTTGGCAGGGGGGCCCTTTGTGTTTTGTATTACTCTCATAGCTGTAATTCAGAAATTAAAAATTAAATTAAAACATAATTCAATGTACATTTGAGAATTGTAGAAATATTAACAAAAATTTTTTGTAAATTTAAATAAACAGCTAAATAAAAAAGACGCGATTTAATGCAAATCTGGTGTTAATGGTGTCGCTCTGTATTACTCTCATAGCTGTAATTTTTATAATTGCCGATGAATTTACGAAAAATAATTTGAGAATTGTAGAAATATTAACAAAAAGTTTTTATAATTGCTGATGAATTTACGAAAAATAATTTGAGAATTGTAGAAGTATTAACAAAAAGTTTTTGTAAATTTAAAATAAACAAATAAAACCCTTTACCTGAATTAATGCGAATCTGGTATTAATGGCATCCTTGGAAAAATGTATTATCACATGCATTCGGTAAGTTTAAAAATGTACTGTATATCCCAAATTTTGTTTAAAAAAATTATTGAAAATTATTTACACATAAAGCGTAATTCAATGTAAGTTTCAGAATTGTAGAAATATTAGCAAAAATTTTTTGTAAATTTTAAATAAACAGCTAAATAAAAAAGACAATGCAAATCTGGTATTAATGGTGTCGCTCTGTATTACTCTCATAGCTGTAATTTTTATAATTGCCGATGAATTTACGAAAAATAATTTGAGAATTGTAGAAATATTAACAAAAAGTTATTATAATTGCCGATGAATTTTTCAGAATTGTAGAAATATTAACAAAAAATTTTTATAAATTTAAAATAAGCAGATAAATAAAAAACACTTTACCGGAATAAATTATTTACACATTAAATGTAATTCAATGTAAGTTTCAGAATCGTAGAAATATTAACAAAAAATTTTTGTAAATTTAAAATAAACAGATAAATAAAAAACACTTTACCAGAATAAATTATTTACACATTAAACGTAATTCAATGTAAGTTTGAGAATTGTAGAAATATTAACAAAAAATATTTGTAAATTTAAAATAAACAGATAAATAAAACACTTTACCCAAATTAACAGCTCAAAAAAGTAACTGTGATGTTGTGGATAGCAAAATCGCAATAGACAGAAAAATCAAAAAATTTCCCAAACCTCTCTACGAATTTTAAATCTCGCGGGTGAAAAAAAAAATTGACTCTCTGATGGATTAATCATGCCAATCACTTGGTTACCATGACAATGTTGTCATGCAAAAAACATCGATGTCTATCAGAAGGGAAATCAGTAAGTCAAAAACGTCATCAGTTGAATTATCCATAAGTATCTTTTTTTTAATAATGCATTAAGTATACAAATACATATTTATCTAATTATCGCAACAGGGTTTGATTATACCTGCCCTGTTGCAATATATATATATATAAGACAAAATATTGAAATTTTTTTAATTAATGTATCATGCACATGTCAAAAAGATAAATAATCACCAATTTACATATTTTGTGCTAAACCAGCACTCATCAGTTGGTTCAGATTATCATCCCCACACATATATACAACTAAAGCCCAGTTTATATTAAGATAGCCGATCTTCATACTTTAATGGACAGGTTTAAACTACTTCACCTCACAACTTTTCAGCCATCCATTACATTGAAAATCTGATGATGGAATACTCAAATCCCACCTTGGTGCCAACCTTCTCATCCAACCCATGTTGATCAGAAGTCAGTATGATCCTTCATGTACATGACGTAATCCATTTATATACATATACGAGGGATGGGCAGACCTTAAACACTTTATATTGAATTATGAATTTTTTCTACAGAAAAGATTTTTTTATACCTGCACATACATATGTAATATATAGGGGTGTTGAACTCAGACTTTCACACAACACTCACCCATCCATGCTATCTTATAATACTGACACACTTCATCACACACCTGTTGAAAAGATAAATCACCAATAATTGTTTTTTGTGTTACACCAGTACTAATCAGTTGATTCAAAGTAACTCCACACATATAGACAATCAAAGCAGTTTAAGCTTTCCCATTAAAGTATGAAGATTGGTTATCTTAATATAAGCTGAGCTTTGATTGTATATATGTGTGGAGATGATAATCTGGACCAACTGGTGAGTGCTGGCACAAAATATTTATAGTGGTGATTATTTATCTTTTTGACATGTTTAAGATCAAATGTATCAGTGGTATGAGATAACATGAATTGCTGAGGTCATATAAAGTCTGAGTTCAAACCTCCTATATATTATATAAAGATGTGCAGGTATGAAAAAAGCCTGTACTGTAGAAAAAATTCGTATTTCAAAATATAGTGCTTTAAGGTTTGCTTATCCCTTGTATATGTATATAAATGGATTATATGCTGTACATGGCTAGTCAGACTGATTTCTGGTCAACATGGGTTGGATGAGAAGGCTAACACCAAGATGGGCTTTGAGCATTCCATCATCAGATTTTCAATGAAATGTACAGCTGAAAAGTTGTGAGGTGATATAGTTTGAAGCCTGTCATTAGAGTATGAAGATTGGCTATCTTAATATAAGCTGAGCTTTGATTGTATAAATGTATGGAGATGATAATCTGGACCAACTGATGAGTGCTGGTTTAGCACAAAATATGTATATTGGTGATTATTTATCTTTTTGACATGTGTGTGATGAAGTGTATCAGTGGTATGAGATAGCAGGGATGGCTGAGGGTTGTGTGAAAGTCTGAGTTCAAACCCCTATATATTACATATAGATGTGGAGGCATGAAAAAAATCTGTACTGTATAAAAAAATTATATTTCAAAATACAGAAATAATGTTATATTACATTTATACAACTGAAATAAAAGCAAACTAATAGGTTTCAAGAAAACATGAGAGAGGTAAGCGTTTATTTAATAAAAAAATTATTATTAAATATATTAAAATGCTCACTTCATAGCAATTTGTGTGAGTAGGTCAAATATTTAAAAGTCAGAATAAAAATTTTAAGTGTAATTGGTAACATTTATTTTATTGAAATAGCAGATTTAGAAATTCACTTTAATTATGCAGATCAGACTAATAATTTTAAATAGCTTTACATGTGTGTACAAGCTAGATGTGGAATATGCGAAGAGTGGGTGCAATAGTCACAAACTTAATAAAACATTTTCAATATTTTAAAATAAATGTGTCAATTCTTATTAGAAGTTATTCATTTGTAATATAAATTTTGGTTCAAATAAATATTTTTGAGAATCAATTTAATTCTAAATTTTATCAAAGACAAGAAAATGAAATTTTATTTAAACACAATTATTTTAATATTTATTGCAATGTAATCAATTGTAAAATCAGATATTGTAGATGTCAAAAATAATTTTATTTTGAAATTGATGAGTAAATTAAAAGATAAAATTTGTATTTTCAATTTATTGATTAATTTTGTACAAGAATTAATTTAATGTCTTTTTAAAAAAGGTTTTAAAAATAATTAGTCAGCTGTTTTAATTCACATAATAGTGAATATTGTAAAGTATTACTGTAGAAAATAGATTGAATCAGAAAAAAAATAATGTCAAGATTATGGTAATATTTTTCTGAAGATTTGTGATGATGGTGTTTAATTGTATTTATATGATCGTTAGAGTATTACTTTAAAATTCATAACTCAAAGAATTTAAAGCTCCAGATTCGATTCCCATGCTAGTACTGTCACTGGTCAGGCCAGCAACACCTGAGGAAGAGGAAAAATAATACCTCTGGAAACATTGTGCATATTCTAACCTGTTTGATATGCTATTACTGACAATTGAATCTATTTGAAAGATTTAAATAAAGATAAATTTTTCTAAAGACATTCAATACTCATATTAGATGATGGAAATAGTCCAACATATAAATATGCTAATATTGTATCAATGGTGTTCTTCAAGCAAGTTATACGATGTTGACAACTATCAACCATCATTTTTATGCATTGCAATCAGATTTCACTGTCTTTTTTTCTGTTTTTGTCACTATAAAAATGTTAATTTCCAATTTCTTGTAAATTCACCTGATATAAAATCAAATGTTTCTCATAGGGCAAAATATCAAAAAAATTCAGACTAATATAACTGCCTAAAAACAAATCAGAAAGTTACCTGCCACTCATTGAAATAAAATCCATATAGTACTATAATGAATTAAATGCTGTAAATTACATTTCATTAAGTCAAAAGAGGGACAAAAATGTGCATAACAATGAGAAGTATTAACATTATTCAGACTGGCAATAAAAAAAAGTGCAAAGGGATATCGTTTAAAGTTTATGCACTACATTTTATTTAGTTTTTATTATTAGAAAATAAGTTTATAGTTGGCAATTACATTAATGGTGCTAAGTAGTCACAGGGCATTGATGATGATCAGCATGTTTTAATAACTTAGCACATTTTTTTTAATTGTTATATTCTAATGGATTAGCATTTAAGTTTGTGCATCTAAATTATTGTTTATATAATTCACCCCAAGCTAAATAATTAGCCTGATCAATGGTGGATCATTTTCAAGTCCAATCACAAGGTTGAGTGTTGGTTTTATTTTTCAATCATTTATGATGATGAATGATTACTATTTTTCTCTGTAATGCTGGTGAACTTATAGTTGGTGCTTGTTTTTGCTGATCTCTCATGCTCATCATTTTTACTGTATATTTGAACTTGATTCATTGAATGGGTTAATGATGATGAGTACCATCACTTGAGATTCACTACTGATTTCTCCATATCATTACAATATATAATATTATCACACATTTACTTATGCTCTCTATAAAAAAATATACAAACTTTTACACAACAATGTTTAATAAAAACAATCAACCAAGCTCTTGCCAGATATGGCTTCTGTCCATAACCCAATATCATCTATGGCCGAACTAAGTTTATTTACAATGTTCAATATATTTTAAAATTTGAATGTCAACCTCATGGTAATTTAACTAAAGCTTTCTTTTATCAGATTTAATGTTAATAAATAAGGCATAATTCTGATCATACTCAGTTTTAAATAATCTTGCATTTAAATAAATATTTAAAATGTTTAATTAAAAGCTCCACCTGGTTTATTAGCATTAAACTGATACATGCAATTCTTTGCAAATTAATATGCTTAGAGATATTTGTCTAAAATACGATGATGACAATTTACTTATTTTTATTCAATAAATATTTTTAGAATAATTCTGATTTTTTTAAAAAAAATTTAAATACATTTGAATGCCTATAATAACATATAAATTAGTTTATAACGATATTTTAATGCTATTATTATTCTCTCATCTTCAGATGTTATTGGATTTATCAATAATTACACTAGCATAAGAATCAAATGGTGATAGTGTTTTCCTGAAGGTTTGTGATGATAGTGTTCTAGTTGTATTTTTATATTGACTATTTCCATCATCTAGTATGTTTATTGAATGTCTTTAGAAAAATTTAACTTTATTTAAATATTCCACATACATTTAGCTGTTAGTAATCACACATCAAACAGGTTTGTATATGCACAACATTTTGAGAGGTATTATTCTCCCCTCTTATTCAGGTATTTTTGGCCTGACCAGTGACAATAATAGCATGGGATTTGAACCTGGACTCTTAGATTCTTGAGTATTGAATTTTAAGGCAATGCTCTAACCAACTGAGCCATCCTGCCAACTTATCTATGTGGTTTCTCCTGATTTCTTCATTTTTTCCTCAGATCAAAGTTGATTAGTGGTTTCCACACATTATATATAGTCACACTAGGATGGCTTATGGGATTTTTTGCCATTGTCATGTGAGCAGCTTCTTTAAATTTTTTCTTTGTACCTTTTATTCTCTATCCAATATTTTAGTATTTTCCCAATTGGACATATGTTCATTGGCACATACATGGTCTGCTACCTTAGATACATTTATTTTATCTCATCTAATCATCAGTTTGTTTTCTTGAAAGTGCCTTACAATGGGATGACTGGTACCAACAATATATTTTCTTCCATATTCACATGATATTTCATAGATGCAGTTTTTTTTTTGTGATTTCAAGTTTAGGCTTTGTAAATGTTAGATTTCTTCATAGGATGATATGGCTTTGGAAGGCTGTTCTAATGTTATACTGATTGCAGATTTTCCTTAATTTGTCTGCTATTTTTGAAATATATGGGTACACTACTGTACCAATAATTATCTTTTGTATTTATGGTTCTTTTTGTTATCTATTCAATGTTTTCTTAATAACAGCTCATGGATAAACATTTTTCATAAGAGTGGTTCTATATAAATTTTTTCTTTTTCCAAATTGCTGGTTTTTTAACAAACTTATTTTGCTCTGTTCCATAGTGATAGTATAACTGCATGTTTTGTTTTAATAGTATAATGGAACTATTAACATTGTGCATAAATACAACCTACTTTCAATATAACACAGAATTCTTCCAACAAAATCAAGGAAAGGCTATGAGCTCACCATTGTCTCCTATGATTAGCAATATTTACATGGAAGAACTTGAAACCTTAGCCATAAAAACTACTACATATCCTCCTAAAGTTTGGCTTTGCTATGTGGATGATACATTTGTTGCATGGACATATGGTGAAGCACTGCTACAAACTTTCCTGAAACACATCAACAATATATTTTCTTCAATTAAATTCACAATAGAATCAGAACAGGAACAAAAATTGGTATTCTTAGATGTTGTTGTGACAAGTCTCCCTCATGGCAAAATCAAAACTACAATTTACTGAAAACCTACACATACAGGAAAATACATTGCCTATACATCCAGTCACACCAGAAGCACAAATATGAAGTTATACTATCACTATGGAACAGAGCAAAAGAAGTTTGTTCAGAAACCAGTGATTTGGAAAAAAAATTTATATACAACAAACTCTTATGGAAAATTGTTATCTATCAACTGTTACTAAGAAAATGTTAAATAGACAACAAAAAGAACTATAAAAAAGACAATTTATTGGTACTGTAGTGTACACATACATTCCAAAAATAGCAGGCACATTGAGGAAAATCTGCAATCAGTATAATATCAGAACAGCTTTCCATAGCCATGCCATCTTATGATGAATTCTAATATCTACAAAGCCTAAACTTGAAATGCTAAAAACAAAAAACTGCATCTATGAAATACCATGTGAATGTGGAAGAACATACATTGGTAAGACAAGTCATATCATTAAACATGCTTGCAAGAACACAAACTGATGATTAGAAGAGAGAAAACATATGTGTCTAGGGTAGCAGACCATGTATGTGCCAATGAATATATGTTCAACTGGAAAAATACAAAAAATGTTGGATAGATAAAAAAAGTTACAAAGAAGAAAATTTAAAGAAACTGTTCACATGACAATGGTAAAAAATTTTCATAAGACAACGTAGTGTGACTATATATAATGTATGCAAACCACTAATCAACTTTGTTCTTAGGAAAAAGTGGAGAAATCAAGAGGAACCGCATAGATAAATATATGAAATTACTACAAACTGTTGCCTTTGACAAAATGGCTCAGTTGGTTAGAGTGTTATCTTAAAATTCAATACTCAAGAATCTAAAAGTCCAGTTTTGAATCCCATGCTAGTACTATCACTGGTCCAGGCCCACAATACCTGAAGAAAAGGGGAGAATAATACCTCTTGAAATGTTGTGCATATACTAACTTGTTTGATTTGCTATTACTAACAGTTGAATGTATTTGGAATATTTAAATAAAGTTACATTTTTCTAAAGACATTCAATACACATATTAGATGATGGAAATAGTCCAATTTAAAAATAAAAATGGTGATAGTAACTGTTAATTATAATATCACTTTAAATACAGTATTTTTTTTTTTTTTCAAATAAATTTTTTATTTTTATATTTATAAATAAAATTTATTTAATTTTAAATAAATTTAATTTTTTTTTAAATAATTTAAAAAATAAAAAATATTAAAAAAAATACAATAAAAAAAATAATTAAATTTATAAAAAATATAAAAAAATTTTTATATTATTATATATATATATATATATATATATATATATATATATATATATATATATATATATTAATATATATATATATATATATATATATATATATATATATATATATATATAAAAATATATTTTGAAATTTTTTAAAAAAGAAAAAAAAAAATTTTTTTTTTAAATTAAAATAAAAGAGCTAAACAGATACGAACATACTAGTTTATTTTTATTTTTAAATATTTATCATGTGAGTAGATGAAACATTATTTAAAATATTCAAATTATATCCTCAACTTTTGGAAGTCTGTAATTAAAAACATATATACATTACATCTATTAATTAGGCATTTCTGTTTACCTTCAGTTGAGGAGCAGTTTGGAATCTATCCAATCACGATACTGTGAAACTCTTGCAAAAACACCTGGATAATTAGCTTTAGCACATTCTACACCCCATGAAGTAACGCCAACAAGATTCCATTGGTCACCATTTTTACATACAAGAGGACCACCTGAATCACCCTATAATATAAAAATGGAAGATAATATAAATGACACCAGAAAAAGCAACACAAAATGACAATAAAATCATAATGGATGTTTTTTATAGTTGTGATTATGTGAATTTATGCATTTTTATTTATTTATTGCATGATATAATTACCACTGTTTGTTTATTAAAAAAATATATTCTTTATTAAAATGACAATAACAACGATCTAAATCAGTTTTGTTTTTAACAAGTGATTATTAATTTTACATTGGAAAACTAAAGCAAGTAACTTGTAATATTTATATATTATTTTAAATTCATATTAAGGTATAATTATAATTTGAATCTCTATAATATTAGTGTTTTCTATTGCAAACACGAGTAACCAACTTTTCACCACATGGCAATATAAATAAATTCATATTACCAGGACCCTTTCCATCAAGTGCTTTTATTAAAAATGACTTTAGATTCAAACCTTGTCAGCAATTTTAAACCTTTCTTTTGCTACCAGATTAGTAACTTAAAATTTAATAAAAAGCTCTCCTGTTTAGCACTCAAACCAACTTGCTTGTGTAGTTTATATATTTAATACATCAGTAACTGCTTATTTAAGGGATCTGAGTTTTATAATATTGTTATGTATTATCCAAAGAAAAGAAGTTCTAAAATTTTTAAAGTAAATAGTCCTTGATCTGTTATCAAATCTAAATACAATTATACAAAAAAATTGGCTGTAGTTTAAAATCTTATAGTTTTTATAATTCAAGATATTAACCTAAAAGTATAAAAAAATAAGAATATCATATGGCTTCCAGTTTCATAACATTATTGATTTAAGTTTTGTATCCAAAGATCTCATTGATAAAAATGAAAATTGTCAAGTATTGGTGGTCGAGTGGTTAGCACAGCTGCCTTACAAGCAGTTGTTCCGGGTTCATTACTCGGCCGTTGCTTTCACACGTGAAAAAAAAAAAAAAACTCAAAAATTGGTCTGAAAATAGAAACTGAATTGCACTTCCATCTTGTAAACCACATATTGCCCATGCAATTGTTTATAGAAGAATAAGTTGAAAAAAATAAGTGATTTTGTATTATAGTTTATAAATTTATGAAAACAAACCATCACTTAGTTTTAAATTTAAATCATTTTTGAATATTAATAATAAATAAACAGTATGTCTATAAATTATTTTTATTACTGCATTTTGTTACATAAAATATGATTATAGAGTTAAAAAAAGTGTTTGCTAATTTGTATTTTGTCAAGAGCAAATCCTTTATCTATGGGCATTATTAAATTTAATTTATTCACTTCTCATATTCTCACTTATTAAAACAATTATGATATAATCAAACAACATTTTATATTAGCACCAAAATTTAAAACACCAAATTGCAAAAAAATGAGGACCTTATGTAAGTAATTGAAAACTTATTAAAAATATTATTATTGCAATTCATCTTATGAGTATTAAATATTTTGCATGCATTCATTTGATAATGTCGCCTTTAGAAAAATACGTTAATAATTATTATTAATTATATATTAGGTTACAAAACGTTGTATCATTTTTATCTAGATGTAAGATTTTAAACTCTATAAAAGATTCATAGATCTATTAAATAAAACTTCATATTATTATTAATTTAATTCAATCTCATTCCAAACACATTCGTACTATTTTAGACATAATTTAAAACTTTTATCCTACTGCACAAATTTAAAACATATATTTATTAAAATGTTAAAGTATATGTAGTAATAAAATTTTAATGTTGATGTATACATGACGCATTTATGTAGAAAAGAATAGCAAATTCTTTTTGCTCACCACATTTTCACCACCTAGGGTAAGCTTTAGGTATCAATAAAAGCCACACAGCAGCCTGATATTCATCAATGATGAATTTTTTAATTTGAGAGCAGTGCATCTAAGCCAGAAACTAGTCTGGAAATATTGGATAACACATCATTGGATAGGGATTTAATAAACACTACCATTCGACATCTATTAATTATCAAAGCTTAATTAGGTGCAAAATGTAAAGAGAAAAAAAGGATTAGATGCTAAATAGCATGCTGTATGTAGGGGTTACATGGTACCTTATTAGTTATATAGAAAAGAGACTGCAGTAATTAAAATAGATACAAATGAAGAATATTAAAGAAATAAAGACACAAAGGAAGATTATTAGTTGTGCATTTTGAGAATAATTGAAAAGATATGCTTGGACAATTTTAAAAGCAATACTTTGTATAAACAATGAAACATTATTGGATGAGATTATAAAGAAAAAAAAATGAAATGGTCATATACTTAGTTATGCAGCAGAATGATACATGGCTACTGTTTTATATACAAGTGTTAGTGGAAAAGTAGTTTAACGCATACCTAAAAAAAAAATTATTAAAGGGGTGGAATGAATGAAGTTGGATTAATGCTTGATGACTGTTCTGTTTAATTTTAAAAAGTAGATTAATTAATTTTAACTGAATTTAAATTTTATATCTGAGCTAGGAAATTGATAATCTTCACAATGATATATACCAAACAAATGAAAATAACATGTGAGAAGTTGAGACGTGATCCAACTCAATTTCGTTCAAAATGCATCTTGAGGTTTACCTTTTTCATAGATTTTAAGAAATTATAAGTAATACTTAAAAAGAATTCTATAGAATATGATGAAAAAGTCTGTGCCGAAAAAATATAAGATGTAGATTAATAAAAAAAATTGTCTATCTAAAAAAGAAAAGTAGTTAATAACCACTGAAGATTAAAGCAATCTAGAAGGATATTTAGCAACAAAATTATGGATTATATGCACAAGTTATCTTTTTGATCTAAAACTAATAATGGTACTAATCTGTAAAATTTAATAATATGCAGTATTAATTTTAATAAATAAATTTAGTTAATTTGAAGTATTCAGCCATTAAACATAATTAACTAAAAGTAAATCAAAGAATCACCTACAAACATTTGTAAAGCAATAATGTTTTCTAATCAATATTTCAGGAACATTAGCAAAAACTTATTGATATGTAAAAAAAAAACACCTCTAAGCAAAATAATTTTCATAATGAATAAAATATATGTGAGAACAGAAATGAATAGAAATAAAACATAAAAAAGCTTTAATTTAAAATTAACAATAGCAATCTATAAAAAAATGTAAGTATCCAGTATCCATGATTGTCTTTTTTTTTCAAGTACAACCAGATTTGTAAAGATTTGTATAAACTCATATCTACCTCTTTTAAGATTGTCTACTATTTCTTTTTATTTTTTTCTCACTCTTCTGTAATCATTTCCAATGTTTTTGTTGATTATTCCTCATATTTTGGAAAAAATAATCACTTTTAATAACTTACATATATCTACACCTCTATGTTTTTAAACTTATATAAAAAACTTATAGTATCTATTTTGTTTAAAATTAATATTATTTGTTACCCTTTCTAAAGTGACAAAATAAACCCCATTATTTCCATTTTTACGCGAGAATATGAGCTTCAGAATGGGGAGATAATTTTCTAACACTTAAAAAAAAACACAGGCTTGGTTGTTTTTTTTTTTTTATATAACCTGAGTTATTACTTAATTAACATATAAACATACACACACACATATATATATAACAATTGTTTTCTAACCATTCTTTGATTCCAAGAATGTTTGTAATTGTGGTAGTATAATTATTTATTGTTTATTTCAAATTATTTCACTTCAGGTACGAGTCTATTTTTAAATAATGAAATTGTTATCAATTCAATTGAATTAATATTTTTAATTCAATTTTATAATCAATGAACTAAGTAATCATAATTCTATTGTTTTTATTATATTCATATTTTATTACAAATCCTTGATATTTCTTATCATATGTGACTATATTTAAATATCTTAATGATGTGCATAGTTTTAATTTTGCCAAGAAACTGATCTAGAAGTATAGTAATCTATAGTTGTATATGTGTTGATGCTTTATCATAAATATATAGTGATTCAGTGTTATACCGTCATTCCTTTAATAAAAGAGAGAACACTAGTGATTTTTGAGTGTAATATAATGATTAATTAATTAATATTGTATTTATATGTATATAAAATACACCAAAACAACAAATTCCTACAAATCATCAACAAATATTTCGTGAATCAGAATAATAGTTACAATATAAGAAAAAGGTGGCCATTTACCTCTCTCTCTCTGTTTAGACCTTACGAATGATGACATGTCATGTTATAACAAATAACTGAATAAAGTATATGGTTGTCAAGCGTTGGTGACTTAGTGGTTAGCATAGCTGCCTTCCAAGCAGCTGGCCCGGGTTCACATATAAAAAAAAAGTATATAGTTGCCATAAAGCTTTTACAAACTTATAATATCCAACTATTACTTATTTTTAAAGTAGATTGAAAGATGAATATCTATCTTTTTATTTTTTCATATTGTTATTAAAATATTTATTGATGATTTACGGTCATGTGATCTATTTAATTACATATTTTACCAGTTATCTTTGTTCATTTGTACACAATATTACCTGACAAGTTCCTTTTCCTCCTTCCTGATAACCAGCACATATCATTCCAGCTGTAATAGTATTCACAAATAAGTAATTCTGAGAACATTTCTGGTTTGTAAACACAGGAACATTTAACACCTGAAGATGATCTGGAGTTGTACCTTCTACAAATACAAATAAAAATAATTGATTACTATTTATGCAAATAGATATGCAAATGTATAGGAAAGCAAATTTTAAATAGTTAAATTTAGAATAAATGCATTTCCAATAGCGTTTCATAAAAAAACAATGAAGGATAAGAAAGTAATCAACAAGCTTGCCAATTATTTGGTGATGAGATTTTGGCTTGTTTCTATCTTGTTTTAAATTCCAACCAGGAATAGCCAGATATTAATTTATTGATCAAATTTGATGGTTAGATAAGTTGGCTATGGGCCAGTTATTTTAAAAGAAAAATCTTTAATTTGTTTTTTAAAAAGAATGTTTATTGTGTTCAAATTCGAAGCCGGTAAATGAACTGTCAATGCTTAATGATACTTTTCATGTAAATGTTTACTTGTACATATTTCTAAATGTATGAATATTTTTAGATAGCGAAGATTCAGCAGTCAACAACTCGGAAATGACTTTTAAGATTAATAGATCTCTTTTCAGATAATTTATAAAAACTAATGATTCTTTTATAGTTTAGATGGCAATATTAATGTGTATAAAATAAAAAGAAACGGTTTTATACAAATGTACCTGCATATAGATACGCTTTCTATAGGAATTAGTAACACAAAAAAGAATATTTATCATTTTTGAGTCAGCAACTGGCACTTATAATAGATAATAATAATAATAATAATAATAATAATAATAATAATAATAATAATAATAATAATAATAATAATAATAATAATAATAATAATAATAATAATAATAATAATAATAATAATAATAATAATAATAATAATAATAATAATAATAAACTGACATAAAATAATGCAGCTAGTAATAGACATAATAATAAATGAATAAATGAATAATTTATTGCTGTGGAGATCATATTCTGTTTGAGTCTTGGAAATGAAATAGTTGAATCAGGATCCATAAATCTTCTTTTAAACTACCACTCTATTCCTCATTGAACTATACAGAACAAAAACCAGCAATAATATTGACAATAAACAATAAATAATTTAATGTTTCTGGAGTGAAATCCTATTTAAGCACCAAAACTGCAAAAAGTACAAAACAGTAACACACACACATATATATATATATATATAATATTTAAATTTAAATATATTGTCTGTACTAAATGTAATGTAATTATAAGGGGTGTATATATATATATGACTTCATATTACGATTACTTTCAGGATATTCCATGTAATAAAATAGCTAAATAACTGACGTTTTAATACAATAACAAGTATTTGCCTCAAAGCATCCTCTTTCTCAAATGATTTGAGAAAGAGGATGTTCTGAGGCAGGTACTTGTTATTGTACTGAAACATTAGCTATTTAGCTATTTTAATACATGGAATATCCCGAAAATAATTATATGAAGTCATCATTTATCCAAGAAAATATTAGAATCAACATATATATTTAAAAACATGTATATTATCTATGCTAAACTTAATGTAATGATAAAGGACTTGAACTCAGACTTTTAAACTTCCCAAGAGTTATCCAATCCATCTTATACAACTGATATGCATGGCCACATACATGTGAAAAATAATCTTCAATATATGTTTTCTAAATCAGCACTCATCAGTTGATCCAGATCACATCTCCCACACAGATATATAACCACTGCTCAGTTTATATTAAGATAGCAAATCTTCAAACTTTAGTGGATGTGCTTTAATCTTCTCTCTTCAGCCATCCATATCATTGGAAATCTGAGGAAGAAATACTCAAATCCTTGATGATGTCAATATTATTGTCAACCCCATGTTGACATTAATTCAATCTGACCCTCACACATAGTACCTTAATATGTCCATTTCATTATACAGAAGAGGGATAGGCCAAATATAGATTGACTATGTAATATTTAAATATATATTGCCTATACTAAACATAATGTAATTATAAGGGACTTGAACTCAGGCCTTTAAACTCCCCAAAATTATCCAATCCATCTTATACAACTGATAAACATGACCACATACATGTAAAAATGTAAATTATCTTCAATTCATATTTTGTGCTGAACCAGCACTCATCAGTTGGTCCTGATCACCATTGCCACAAATATATACAATCACTGACCATCCTTTTTCTGTATAATGAAATGGACATATTAAGTCCTATATGTGAGGGATCAGATTGATTTATGGTCAATATAGGTTTATCATTAATATTGACATCATCAAGAACTTTGAGCATTTCATCCATGATTTTTAATGATATGGATAGATGAAGATAATAATGTTTCAAGATGGTGATCTGGACCAACTGATGAGTGCCAATTCATCACAAAATATGTATATTGGAGATCATTTACCTTTTTCACATATATATCATCATGTGTATCAGTTGTATAAGATGGATTGGATAGATATGGGAAGTTTGAAAGTCTGAGTTGAAATCAATTAAAATGACATTAAGATTATTATAGACCAGGGATAGTCAAACTTTTAGATATTGGGATTATTTTTTTGGTGAAAGTGTACCTGAGGGTTACTATATTTTTTTTCAGGGCTTCAAACTGGAAACCAGAAAAAGCATTTTTGTAGAATAAAAAAAAAGAAACAGTTTGAAATTCTGTTTTTTTTTACAATGTACTTATGAATTGGTGTTTCTTTTTTGTAAGGGCTTTTTATGTACTCATAAATATTGGTGACATTTTTAGAAGATCCTTATGAACTGATGATTTTTTTTTCTATAAGATATGAACTGTCAAAGATATTTTACTATGACTACTATTAAATTACCTCAGCTCCCTTTAGTATTATAATTAGTCTATGTCACTTTATAAAATATTTATTAAATTACAATTATTGAATTACCTATAAATAATTGTTTCCTAGAGCTGGTTCTAAATTTAAAAAAAAAATTCAAGAAGATATATAGAGAAAAAAGAAAAAAAATATATTGTTTTAGAATTTTATTAAAATAAATTAGATGCAAATTTTACAAGCAAAAAAAATTGCAAAGTAAAAGAAAAATATTTTTTTCATTATTTTGATGACACTTGGCATTGCATAGTATCAGCAAGTTGTCTTATATAAACATAAACTAATTTTTAAACAAATTTTTAAACATGTAGATCCAATAACTGTGACATATGTTAGTTTTATCATATTCATGCAGGAAAATGATGATTCATACAAATATGTTGAATTAAAAAATGCATAGAAATATGCAGCAACTCTCCAAATATTTGGATATTTATCTTTGCTTATTAATGTCGAGAAGCCCTCATTTGAAGCCATTGATTTTAAATGTATATGACATTTAATATTTACTATTTCTTATTCCAGGCCTGCTGAATCTGAATGTATAAATTCACTTAATTTAATAGTGACATCTTTGATATTCATGTTAACATTAAATGGATAAGACAAAAAGCTAGTGATATTTTCAAGTTTGTCAAATTTCATGAATCTTCCTTCAAATTCCTTTATGAGGTGTATTATATTTTCAACATAGTTGTTGTAGATTAGATTCTTTCTATCTTTAGATTTATCAGCCATATTTTTGAAATGTTTTAATTAACAATGCTTCAGTTGCATTACAAACATACTTCATTTTTCCTTAAATGACTTCAAAGTGCTTATCATAATTATTATTGTTTTATCTTTTCCTTGTAGTTCTACATTTAAGTTATTTAGTTATTTTGTCATATTGCAGAAAAAGGTGAGATCAAGAAGACAATCTTTGTCATTCAGTTCTGAATATGAATCAACTTTAGTTTCCAAAAATGATCTTATTTGTGGTAGAAGTTCTCTGAATTTGATTAAAAATTTTGCTCAACTTAACCACCTTATGTGCGTATGTAATAACAATCCATTAGGTTCACTCTCAAATCCCTTTAGAAAATCTTGAAATTGACACTTAAGAAGCTTTTTGATTTGATTTTATTAACAATATTGAAAGTAACACTCATAACATGATTAAATTTCAATACTTTTGAACACAAAGCATGCTGTTCTATAATACAATGATAATCCATAAAATAGATATATCATTATTATTTCTCCTCATCTGAACACAAAGTCAAAGCAACAATGTAGAAAGATGGTGCAGAAACTGTCATATCAGATAACCCTCGTAAATAAAGATAAGTAAAGTGAAGTTTGTAGAGTACATTACCTATTTCAGTTAATAAACAATATCAGCACTCTAGCCAATAAATAAAACTTTCATGCCTTTTTTCTAAGCAGGCATTACAGTACTTGGGGGGGGGGTATTATGAAACTACTAAGAGCACGACCTGAGTAACCAGATATAAGAAGTTGTATTTTAATGTATGAAAAATTATTTGGTATACATGAACATAATTGCTATCTGCACAGATACATAATTAGAACCCAGATCCTAATAGCTATCTGCCACAGAACCATCATTTGAAATATCTTTACTGTTTATGAATGACATTATTAAATGTTAACTGTAATTGGTAAATTTCTATATAGGTTTATCAACTATACTTCTCTATGTATTTGGTACAAAGCTCTAAAGTTTACATCACGATGATCATGTTTACATATATAATTATGGTCACACATATATATCTAATTGACTAAACTTTATTGCAATTTTTACTTTTAATATTTGATTTTTTTGTGTTAAATTTTAGACAAGAAAACATATAAAAGGAATGTCATAACTGATTGTTTTCCAAGTATTTTTCTATAAAATAATACCTTAAAAATGCTTAGGAGTGACTGAAAATCTAATAATAACATTCAATCGCCAAAGGTCTACTAGAAAAGATGGCTTGTTAATTCTTTTTCTTAGACATTATAAATACTTTACTTTTAAGAAATCATTAGCAAAAATTATGATAGAAGCATAGTTTGTTAGCTCCACAATGAGAAATCACAAATAATGCTTGAATCTGTTGATTAACCATTATTTTCCGCTATAAATTTCTCGTGTAAGAATAACAAAAAGAAAAAAAAATGTTCTATTTAGAAAAATCATAAAATCTTTATTTTTTATCAAATGACATGTAGTGTGTGTGGTTTTCACTTTATCGTAAGGTGAAGCAGAGAATCGCTAATTAGAAAGTACAAGCCCATTTCTTTTTTTTATTTTTTATTATTTTTTACATTAAAATCAGCTCTGAATTTATCACTATAATTTGTCAATTTCCACTACATCTTCATAGTTTACTTTCAAAGCCCTTATGGGCTACCAGTAGACTGTAGATGCCATCTTGGACATACCTGGTATTTGCAGTATACATGTATTTAAATATTATACATTCAGCTTGTATTTTCCTCATCCCTCTTCTGTATAATGAAATGAACATAATATCCTATGTGTGAGGGATCATATTGATTTAAGGTCAACATGGATATAACAATAATATTGGCATCATCAAGAACTTTGAGCATTTCATACTGAGATTTTCAATGATGTGGATGGCTGAAGAGTTGGAGAATGGAGAAGATTGAATCTTGTCCATTAAATCTTGAAGATTTGCTATTTTTATATAAACTGAGTAGTGATTGTATAGATGAGTAGGAGATAATGATCTGGACCAACTGATGAGTACTGATTCAGCACAAATTATGTATATTGGATATCATTTTTATTTTTCATATGTATGGGGTCAGGTGTATCAGTAGTATAAGATGGATTGGATAGCTGTGGAGAGTTTGAAACTCTGAGTTTAATCCCTTATATAAATATCACATAAATAAGTGATAAAAATAAATAATAAAATAAAATAATAGAATGGTTTTATCATTCAGGGAATCATATGTCATTATAATAATGAAAATGTTCCAATTGACCTTCAATTCAAAACCTTTTAGCTCTTGAGTCTGCCAATCAACCATTTCACTAAAGTGTGCAGAGAAAAAAGTAATCAAGGGGTTTATCATTCAGGAAATCATAAGATGCTTGAGTGCTATAATATTGTATTAAATTATGCAGGGCATCAATTAATAGTAATAAAGTAAAATTTGATCATAAATTAATTTAAAGCAAGTTTTATTATATATATATAATTTTACTTGAATGTAGAAATAAAACATCTTTAAAATAACCTACTTCAAACACAATCTTTTCAAATGTCTTTCATAATGAACGAAGAAAGTCACTTTTCAACAAATTGCCAATTGCTAGATAATGAGAGTTTGAGCACTTTCCTATCCTAATTTGATCATTTAGATAAAAATACTTCAATATTTATTTATCTAAATATTGCATGGTTAATCGGAGGTCTTTAATCAGTTTATTTGAAAAAAATTCTTAAGTTTCATGTAAAAAAAAATTAACTTTGCATAATCCAGATTTGTTTCTACCTTATTAGCATGTCAAGTCAATATTCCAATACAGAGACCCCTTATCTACTTGACTATAATAATCATTATTGTTATGTTAGCTCTAGATAATTGAAATATTTTTTCATCTGCTATTTATCTAACAAAATAAATTATGATACTATGCAACTTAAAATATATTATGTAATTATCTGAATTTGAAACTTTTCTTAGACAAATGTAATTTGATTTTCAAGTGATTAGACACTGTGATAAGAAAGGCTTAGAATTCACATGTTTTAAATTAAGCTTCAAAATCTACTTATGGTGTCATTTTTATAGTACTGAATGTTAGGTAAAAAGGTGGATATAAATATAATATGATTCCATATCTCCAAAACTCTTTACAGCAGTGCTGCAAGAAGTATTTTGTGGATTAAAATGGGAAACTAAAGAAGTGAAAGTAAATGGAGAGTATTTAAGTCATTTAGATTTCACAGATGATGTAGTTGTTTTTGCAAATAATGCTACAGAGCTGCAGGAAATGTTGCAGGAGTTAGAAGATAAAAGTAGAAAAGTAGGACTAAAGATAAATGTTAAAAAGATGAAAGTAATGTTTAATCGATTTGCTCAAAATATGAAAATAAAGATTGATTATGAAGAATTAGAAGAAGTTAAAAATTACAAATACCTTGGTCATATTATTAATACAGATGGAAACATAATGCAGGAAATTAATCATAGAATTAAACTTGGTTGGAGTGCTTTTGGTAGAAATAACTTGATACTAAAAGGAAATATGCCTATGTGTTTGAAAAGGATGGTTTTTAACAAATGTGTTTTACCAGTTCTTACTTATGGATCTGAGACTTGGACACTTAATAGAAGAGCAATACAAAGACTTCAGACCACTCAAAGGAGTATGGAGAGATGTATGTTGGGAGTAACAAGAAGAGATCGAAAACGCAATGTATGGGTAAGACAACAAACAGGTGTTACTGACCTTATTGAAAAAATTAAAAGATTGAAATGGAGTTGGGTTGGACATATTGTTAGAAGAGATGATAATAGATGGACAATTGAAATTTTAAACTGGATTCCAAGAGATTGTAAAAGACCCAGAAAGAGATCACATGTGAGATGGATGGATGAAATAAGAAAATGTGCAGGGGTGTTGTGGAGAAGAGAAGCTAAAGATCGGAGAAGATGGATTAAACTTGGAGAGACCTTCATCCTGCAGTGGATTGATAATGGTTGATGATGATGATGTATGCGTGAATTAATTAGCCCACTATTTTTTGGAAGGAAAAACAGGATTCCTTTTTGTTTATGGAGTTGGAATTGTTAGCAATATGCCATACCTTCTTGATCTTGTGCTTAGCATCATTTTGCTGGCTACTATTGGTTTAAATGTATTCCTTGACTATCAAAATATAGTGACCATACATTTGAGACTTATCCAACACTGAATGCATCAAGAGAAATGATGCCAAGTGCAAGATCAAGGAGGCATAGCATATCACCAACAATTCCAAATCCTTAAACAAAAAAAACCCTGTTTCCCACTCTTTAAAAGGTGCACTAATTAATTCATGGATGTATTTGCATAAATATAAATAAACATATATTATATTTATAAACACCCTCGTACTCAAAATTCAGTGCTCTGAATATGAGACTATAAGTAGGTTTTATAATTATTAAGATTAATTTAAAACTAGTAAATTTTAAGTTTTTCTTATCTCAGCATCCAAGTACATGAAAGTCAAATTAAAACATATTACAAAAAAATTTTAAAAAAAAATTGAAAACTTACGCCATTTAGTATTTCCCCAACCAGTTGTTGTGCATATTTGACCAGCAAAAGTTCCCATATTCTTATCTGCTAAACAAACGATTCCAACGTAATTGTTGAGAGTTACTGGATGTGCTAATTTTAATAAAGCTACGTCGTTATTAATGGTCCGTGAATTGTAATTTTCATGGCGGATGATTTTTGATAAACCAACCTCAATTTCTGTCCCTTCACGAACTGAAATTTTCAAGTCTCCTAAAACAATTTTCCAGGAGCTGGGAGACATGGAACTATATATATATATATATTGTAACAGAATAAAAAATATGTTGATTATGAAAAAGGTGAAATGATAGATGAAAATAATTTTAAAAAAAACTAAACATTAAACAGGATATATGATATGCTCCAACGGTTCATCATTTGTAATCGAATAAAATTAAATGTGAAATGAATTTACTATGTTAGCTGATATAGAATTTATAATTAAATAAGGATAACGCTAACATATAAATAAGAACCTATACATATCATGCTCTATTTGGATGTCTATTTGTAACTAATTAAATATAATATCATAGCCCATTTGTAACTATCATAAACATTAATTCTGTCACGCTAATAATGAGATAAATAAATTATCCCATTTCTCAACACATAAAATAACAAATTAAAACTGTCATCATTAAAGATTTAAAATATTTCGATATTGGGAAGTCATTTGACCAATAAAATATACTAGCCACTGTCATCAGATAAACTACTATTAGATATAGCAACTGAATAATATTACTGTGAAACCTGGAGTGCATTACGCTTATCTCCAATAATAGGTTCTTTTAACAAAGAATCCTTCTCATTACTTCTTCCATGTATATATGACCATTCATGATCACATGCACACTGGTGCTATTTATAACAACTTCTAAAAAAATATCTTATAAAGTTAATATTATTAAGTTGGAAAAGGGATTAAATCACTTTTTATTCAGTTTAGCTAAGTACTTGCGTTTTCCACGGGCACCACTAGATTGTTTTAAATCTAGATAAATATCTGTTTATAGTATACCGGGTTCAAACCCCTTCAGTACCTTCATTACTACACACATGACTTGGATGACTAATGAACAAAAAATGACCTTCTTATATTTTATCCATGTCAATAGAATTATAAGATCCCAATATCACAATATATATATATATATATATATATATATATATATATATATATATATATATATATATCCAACACTCTTATAGATATTACTAGCTCATTTTACTTATATTGATGAACAGATGCAAAAACACCCTCATTAATGGCTTCCAAACAAGCATTGTGAAGACCATTACTTCCATGAAACTAGTTACTTAACTTAATTATTTATCATAATGTAAAGATGATGATGATGATGACAATATCAGCCATAGCTTTATAATGAACTCATAACAACAAATTTATTTTTGTAAACTTATAGGCACTTCTTAAAATCATCCTATGATAAACTAGGATTTAAATATAACAATCACTAGCATTTATAAACGTTTATGGTTATTTACTCAAAATACTTTTATAGTTAAAACTAGGATTCAATAATACCAGTAATGATGAATGATCATCATGAATCTTACTACATGATATTCAACTTTTCATAAACCACATTTACTAAACATATTAACTAATTAACTTTAAGTTTGATTTAATGATTATTATTTAATCAATAATGATGGTGATCATAACTCTTGGGCACAACATAATTTTAGCCTTTTATTATTAACCTCTAATTATTAATAAATTTGGTTATATGTCAAGCATAATTCTTAAACATCCTTAAATGTAAATCAATATTCTACACTTGCTTAACATTTGCGAGCGCTTGTTTAATATTTGCGAAACAAACATTTATGAGTGATTACTTAATATTTGTGATTGATGATGATCATAGAAAACAATAGAATCAAGACAAGAAAAATACAATATTTTTAATAATAACTTGTAAACCGAATATGATATAATTATATTTATTAACACTCTTTTCCTTTTTATAAACTAAATTACTAAATATACAATTGACTTTATTAAATATATACAATCAAAGAAAATATCTTAATACTATGTGCACAACTCATTAATTTTACATATCTGCTTTTTCTTTGTAAATATTTTTAAAATAAGTTATATAAGTTAGCTCAAAATGACATTAAAAAATACTGCATTGAATGCTTACTTAAGACTTTCCTTACTTATTACATATCATAAAAGCAAATTTCATTTATGTAATGTGTGTGTTTCTTCACTTTTATACATATGTGAAGCCCTGCTCTTCAATTTACTATATTTAAATTAACTCTGCATAACCTATTCTTTTGACATGTTCATATAAACAGTTACACACACACATTCTGTGATATGTCAACATATATATTTAAAATGTGTACCTTTATATTATGGGTTATTACATAAATCACATATAAAAATATTATTGCAACCTTGAGCAACAATAAACAACAACAACAAAAAAACATTATCATGCCTATATTGATAGGTTGAATAATAATAATAAAAAACATTTTAGTATTACAATATATAATAATAATAAAAAGCAAAATAATGAAAATAAACTATATTTAATGAATTTAAACTCTGTGTGTATTGCCATGTATTATTGGGAATAACACAATCAACAAACAAACTCTTAATATTTCTGTATCAAAATAAAAAAAAATAAAATGCTTTGACTTTAAAAATTAAAGTTTACTTTTAATATGTAAGAATAAAAGATTTGTTAATGAAAGTTCAAAGTTACCCGGTCATTTTCACTTCTTATGAACTCCCCAGGTTTGAATTTTCAGGCCACTTGCTTAACTTATAGCTTCAACTAGTTGGTTTGACTAGTTTCTACCATATAAAATAAGTTGTTGCAGATACTTTGAGATAAATAAGAATTGGTTGACTGGCTTGTTTCTACCATTTTAAAAAGAGTTATTACAAATACTTTTAGATAAGTATGAACTGGTTGATTTACTTGATCCCACCATTTTAAAAGAAAATTATTGTAGATACTTCTTGATAAATGTGAATTGGTTGATTTGCTTGTTTCTACCATTTTTTTAAAAAAAGAGTTATTGTAGATGCTTTAAATAAATGTGAGGAAAACTTTTAAAAAAATTGATTTATAGCTTAATCAAACTTGGTTATAAGGCTTTTATACATCTCTTTTATTCTTTCTCTTCCTTTCCCTTCTCCCTCCATTTATAGGTGATGAGCCTATAATAGGCCAGGAGACAGAAAAGAAGCCTCTCAGATAGCTTATGTGGTTGGATTCAAACTCAACCATTCTTTTGGTTACTATTGACTAGTATATGAGTCCATAGATAGATCAGTGAACTAACCCATAGATGACAGGTTTCAGGGAACAAGAATTGTGATTTAGCACAGCATCCCTATGATTTCAGAAACAATCAAAATACATATAAGTACCATTATATGTTATATTAACAACTTCTGCAAAGGATTCAATATAAATCCATCTCTTTTCTTTAAACTAATTTTTCTGTAAATTACTTATATGTGCGCACATCTTCTATGCTGACTTTAGAATAAGAGTCATATTTTCTTCTTTAATTTCTCTTTAAAAAAGAGAAATAACAAATCAAACAACTCCTTTTAGTTTAAAACGACTGCATATCCTTTAAAAAAATTATTAACTGATCCTTCAAAAACTGCATATTGATGACCACATCTCTCTTTTTTAAAATTATTAACTGAATCTCTGCCATCAAAACTATATATTGTTAAGTGATCCTTCTTCTTAAAATTATTAAAACTGAATGCTTTTTTTTAAAAACTGCATATTAATGACTACATCTCTTTTTACTTTAACAGTAATAAAACTGACCTTCAAATATTGTTTCATTCATTTTTATATTTTGAATTTCTGACCAAAAGACCACCTGCAAATCCTGTTATCTTGAGATAAAGATCAAAGTTTCACAAGCTGAGGGTCATCAAGTCATTAATAAGAGAATTAATAAGAAGATTATTAATTATATTTATTCCATCAAAGCATTTCTTTTCTCTAGATATCTAAGACCCAGATAATACATAACAACAAAAGCTTGCAACAAAGATAAGTGTAAAAATGTCTTATGTTTAATACATCTGTACTCACAAGTGTATATTTTATCTACTAATCTTGATCACTTTCTTTTACACCTTTTTTCAATCTGTTTTATTGTAACAAAAACTAAAGCTAAATAATTTAACACATTAATAAAAAAACATAATAGATCAATATATTAAATATTATTACAGTGTATCAATCTATCATCTGTAAACTATATATATATATATATTACTTGCACACACAAATCTATATATATATATATATATATATATATATATATATATATATATATATATATATATATATATATATATTTTCTAATTAAAGAATACATATGTGTGGGGAAATGAGAATATATATATATATAATTGAATGTACTTCCTTCATCTCATTTATATATATATAAGAAAAATAGATTTACTAAACATAAGATTGACTTGCTCCATTTTGTTAGTTTATAGAAAACATAATAATGAGTTAGCATATTTTTATTGATTTCTTTTTAATCTTACTCCTATAATTCAGTTTTGATTAAAATAATATATATATATATATTAAAATAAATCACTAATAACTACAGTTTTAAATATGCCAACATATAAAATAAATATGGTAAATCACAGCTTACAACATGGTTGATATTAAAGTATATAAAAATGTTTGATATTATTAATCAGTTTTTTCATCTCCTTTTAATACTGCATTTAATTTAGCATTATAAACTGATAAGTTAATTATTAATGGCAAGAATTCTATTGATTAAATCAACAAATATAATCAAGTATGGGTCAAGTTACATTAGCAAGTCAAAATTTGCAGCTGACTAATTTTCTTATTGGCCAGACTGAGTAAAAATTTGATGATTTCATTCATCAAATATGAATCTAGCCTGTTTCTTTTCAGAAATATATTAATGTCCAATAATCCGAATTATTTTAATTTAGCCTTTAAAAAGTGACATATTTTACATTCAAATTGGTTAAATGTAACGAAAAATTTAAAATAACTGAAGAAAAATATAAGAAAAACATAAAAAAAATAACCTGCAGTAAAACAAAATAATTATATTTCAATCAATCATAATATAAAATCGACATAAGTATTCAATGAACTCCAGATGATATAATATTCCCATTTCCAAATCACTTTTATCTGTTGACTTTATCACTGAAAACTAGGTTTTAAAGATGGGATCAAGTATTATGTGTCCAAAAACTACTTTTTAATATTTATACTACTCAAACTGATATCTCGAAATCCAAAAAAAAATCAGAAGTTTAAAGCCAAAGCAAATAAATTTTACAGACATATAGATGTTCTTAGAGTATGATGAAAAGAACTGTTTTTGGACGCATATTAAAAAACATATAATAATCATGAGGCATTATCATCATTATATCTGTTAAATTTTAACGGTAGTAAAACACTGACATTTTCAGTTTGGATTTTTCAGCTGGACATATTAAGAAAACATAATTTTATTTTTTAAAAATATATACAGTGAATACAATTAAATCTTATTTTTAGTTCAGTAATATTTGGCAATGGTTTAGCTCTAAGTAACTTAATTAAATTACGAAGATCCTTTACTTGGATATTAAACAGAACTGGTCTCCATACACAATACTAGGTTGATGTATTAAAACCATTATAAAGGCACAACTTTTAGTTGACATCACTTGAAAAAATTATACATATCATAGTAACATTTGAATCTGAAAATATTACAATCCTAATAAATTAGTATATGATAACTATTTGCTATATTAATAAATAAATAAATAACTCCATTTCTTTATTTTCAAATTTGACCCTCAATTACAATGTAAAGAGAAATTGCCATCCACATACTCTTTACCATGACTTTCTACATAAATGCTGTTCATTCTGAGAACATTTTTTTTGTTATCCGTAGAAAACCAATAGCATTCAAATAAATAAAATATTGGTTTTTAAAATTTTTAATGATAAAATTAAGTGGATGTTTTTTTATTTGTTGACCATAAATATAATGCAAATGAGCTGAAAGTATAATTGGTTTATTTAATTAACTTTTATTTTTATTCTCCATTGCAGTAATTTAGTATTATGTATATCATATTTTAAGGACATTACATTTCAACTATATTCGAAATTGTTGAAATAAAAAAAAAAGTCTAGATAATCTCTATGTTTAATTAATTATCTGTAAATGTACACAGTAATATTTATACTACATTGTGGAGGGTAGTAGAGCCTATTAATAGTAAGTGTAGTAATCCATTGATTACTCTAACTTGCACTGAGTAGCGCTACTCATGCATCTGTGTAATAGTAAGTATAATTAGAATAAATATTTTTACTTTTTTAAAAATAAATGATGAATGCAGTTAATGATATTTTTCTTTTGGAAATACATTTATATTTTGTAGAGATATCCAGATATGATGAGTTTTAAATGGCTGTGTAATTTTAAAAGCAAAATGGCTGCATATTCTGAGGTGAGATCTATGAAGCTTTTAAAATATGGTAATGATCTAATACTTGAAAGATATGGGAAATTTTTCAATTACATGATGTCTAAAAGATGTACCACCTGATAAAAAAAATTCTGTCATTCCAATTCATAAAAAATAAAAGGTGAGATTCAATTTAAATTCATTTACTATAAGTGGCTTTAAGAACATTATTTAATATATTATTTTTAGGGTTAGAATAAGTGACTTCTAGAGAATCTGTGGATTTTATAAAACAAAAAGTACAACAAATACATCTGTTACATGGAAAATGGAAGAAAAAATAATTGAAAAAATATATGATCTATTCCACTGTTTATATGGATTTATTATAGCAATTGATTCAGGCAATGGATTAGTTTTATTATTGAAGTAACTGATTTTCTACTGAAATTGCAACATCATATTACGAATGAAATTTTTTTTGTTATTGGTAAAAAAAAATTCCCATTTAAAATAAAACATGACATTAAACAGAATATGGATTAACTTTAATAGGTTTTTATTTATGGCAGTGACTTTTAGAACAGTTATTGGTAGTTTTATAACTTGTGAATTAAGATTTTTTTTAACTTCTAAATTTATAATACAGTGATAATTTGTTATCGATCCAATAGATGGTTAGCAGGAAAGTTAATACTTACTAAAATCTTTGAAGATTTTGATTTAGAAAGTAATATTCCACATTTCCAGATTTATTAATCAAGCAATGATTAAAGTAAATATTCAGAAATGCTTTTTTAAAAAGAATTATCAATTTAAAAATATGGAGTAGTCTAAATATTTTATAGTTTTTTAACGCAAAAGTGAATTTAGAGTTGAGGTAGAACACAGATATAATTATGCTGTTAATTTGGAATTCGGATTGAACATAAACACAATATGCTGTTGCATTTAACGAACTAAAAGTTAGAATATTTTATCACAGTAATATAATTATATGAAGTAAATTGTTTGTATACAGTAATATTTTCATGACAAATTTATAATATGAATGTAAAAGTAAAGAAAATATCAGAAAAAAAAATATTTATAATGCTCATAACTGAAAAATCTTCAAGTCAATTTGACTTTAACTTGTTTAGTGTGAGATTAAATATTTAATATATAGTTTTAAGAATACATTTTCATTAGATTATCGATGTAAAGTGGAATACTAGCAATATACATGTTTAAAAGTATTTTATATAAACTTGAGCTTGATTTTAATAGAAATAGATTCTTCTTCCATTTATATTACAATTTCTTTCAAAGGTTTGTACAGATAAATTATTAATTATGGTTTATTTATTAGGAAGATTTGGTTGGTCAGAAAATACAAGTGGAGAAGTATAATTAGGAAAAGCGTTAACATTTTTCATTCTACAGATGAAGTAAAAAAAAGGTTGAAGTCAACTTTGTGGTCACATGATAAAAGCAAAAAAGCTTTAAGTGACTCCAATAGGTCCAAACTTTTTCAACAACTTTTCATAAAAAGAGTGAAAGGAAAGCCTTATATGACTTGTAAATTACCATGTATTGGAATCTAACTGACTTTATAACATAGATAGATACCTATTTTCTGACCAATATTGAATGATTATTTGGCTCGACTTGTTAAAAAATTAAATTTACTCAAACTTGATTTAAACTGTGGTCATAGTCATGGCAAACTGATATGCTAAGATTGTATTGAATTATATCCTACAAATGTGATATATAAAACTATATTTGTATTGCATAGAATGGTTTATATCACAAAATCTAATATTTGTTTATTTCTGCTCCCTCTTTGTTTAAATTAGATTGTTCATATTCCTTTATAACAGACTATCATGCATTATAAAATTTAAATGTTTTATAATATAACTCTAATTATAAATTTATTTAAATGCACATTGATTACCTAAGTAATATTTACTAAGGCTGTAAACCTCAAGAGTGTGAAAAATGCGAAGGTAGGGACGTCTAAAGGTCTTAACCACAAGCTTATGCTTTAAGACCTGTAGAGATTCCTACCTTCACATTCATTTAGGAGCACACTCTTGAGGTTTACAGCCTTAGTAATAATATAACTCTTAAGTAGCTATAAATATTGAATTAGAAAAATAAATACATTTTGAAAATAGTAATAAATAGCAAACATATATAGGTGATTATCAAATGTTTTTTTTTAAATTTGTCATAACATCTATCTAATTTCAACAAAAGAAAGTAACATAATTACAAAATAATACATTAATAATGGAATACTTTCAACATACTCTAATGAAAAAGAAACACAATGAGCTGCTGTTAGCACCCACTGAGGATGGATTAAAGATCCACCACATGTATGTTTAAGATTGTATCTCATGGAAATCTAAAAAAAATATATACATGCATTTATCAAATGTGTATTTATATATATTCAGTATATTATAAAAAAAAATCGAAATACAAATATGAGTTGAATAAAGATAAGAATACATCTAGGTACAAAAATATTATATGAAACAAGAAAAAGCAGAAATAAACTAATAAAAAGTGACTGATAAAAATGTTCATAATTAAGTATTTTGTTGATAAATTATGTGGATATACTTGTGAGAAAATAATATATAAATAGATAAGTTTGAATCAATAAATAGGTAAATGGACTTGTAGACCAATAAATAAATAGAGACAGACAGTTAGTTAGGAAGAAATAGACATATAGATTAATATATAAGTAGATATATAGGGAGATAGACAGATAGATAGTTAGATTATTATACAAATGTATAAACATATAGATATATGGATGGATGGGTGGATGGAAAGATAGACAGACAGGCAGATAAATAGGCAGATAGATCAAGAAAGAGAGATAGATGAAGATAAGTAGATTGAGAGTTAAATAGGTATATGTATATAAATAGATGGATGAATGGATGTATGGATAGATAAGTAGATAAATAGATGCATGGATGAATAGATAGGCAGAACTGGATAGATGTAAAATGAATAAATAATTAGATAAGAGATGAGCATATATAGAGAGATAAATAGATATGTATGTCAATAAGTGAATGGATACATAGAAAAATCAATACCCAGGCCAATAAATAGACAAACAGATAGAGGTAAAATATTTTAGTATAATAATATAAATTTTTTAAATTGATTAACTGTCAATTTCGTTGTTTTCAATTAGTACAAAAATTGCTCACTAATATAAGGGCACAAAAAGATTTGTTATGGAAGCTTGGTAATACTCTGAAAGAGTAGATTTCAGAATCATTTGCTTTCAGAATATAATAAGGAATACACAATTAAAACATGATAAACTAAGTGTAACATAATTTTTAGAAATGCATCTTACAGTGACATTAACTTTTTTTAATTCAAAATGCAGACTCCAATTATGTTACAAAAATTATTTTATTCTAAAGAGATTTAATGTTATTTGCTTTTAGTAAGATGATACAGCTGATAATAGAATACATTGTAAAAATACAATTAGTTAAACATCTTGAAATCTTTTAAAAAGATATATTTTCTATGAAAAAAGTTAAAAACAATGTGTAAAAAATCATGAAATAAAAAGACTTCTAGCATGTTCTCTATGTGGCATGTTAGTGTTTTTCAGATTGGATATGAACATCTTAATATATCTGTTAAAATATATAATTATCTAATGAGAATTATAGCTAAAATTTAATATAAAATAATGATCAACATCTAATATGCTTGGTATTTAATAAATTGAAATTTTACTAACTTTCATCTTCAATAATAAAACATTGATGTTAATACAGTGGATTGAAATTCACATTATGTATAACTATAAAGTATTTTGAGAAAGTTATTAAACAACAAAAGATAATAATATATAGCTTGCTTTATTAATATATCTTAAAAATTAGTTTCATCTTATGTATTTTTAATATAATGTTAACACCTTTTTAACATTTTCATGATATGTTCAAAACTGTTTTGATTTTATATCTTTTTAATTTAAGCAAAATAACACTTTGTATTATACTACTGAAAATGGTTAAGTAATAAAACTTATGGAATTTCAAACTGAAAGCATTGCTATATTATGATCATTATATTATAATATAATTATTTATCCTTTGATTATCATTTTATATTTGATTTCTTTTTGAGACATTAAAAAAACTGAGAAGCGTAAAAGTATCCACTCCATTCAATTTTGTTACTGTAGTCATGAATACTATATGATTAATATTAATGGATTGTTCACCGACTAAATCACGGCTCTCACTTTCAGGAGGTTTTAAAGTCAGCAGTCAAGGAAGTGGTTGAAGACAGACAATATTGAATGCTAAGAATCTACATGTGAATCGAAGCTGCTATTTGATGTCGATTTTTTACTTTGATATCTATAAGTGCATATCTATTTCAAATAAAAAAAAATGCTCAAATTGAAAAAGTGCGGCATAGTATTAAATAAGCCATTGTCGAATTTTGTGAAATTAGAAAAAAAAAGTAAAAAGAAGATACATCTATGAAGTCACAAATAATGAAAGCATAAATAGAGTGGAATTTATAATAAACAAAAAATAATTGTGGAGTTTAGTGGTATATTCTGATTGACAAAATTAGTAATTTAATTAAAAAGAACTTAAAACATCTTAAATGCCTATAATTCAGGTATAGCCTCAACAAATCCTTATCGTGATGAAGTGGTAGATAAAATGCTTTTCATCACTGCAAATAAATATTTCATGAAATATTTACCTTTAGAATTGGCAAGGAGCTGAAATATGAAAATTATATTGTTAAATTTGTTTATTGTTTCAGAAATTAGAAACAAAACACATTTGCAGAAAAAGAAAATCCGTATAATGTTTTTTCTGGGAGAAAAATGCTAAACGGAAACGTACATTGGTGCGTCCGAACGAAAGTACAACACAATCAATTTATGTATAAACTATTCTTAAACAACCGATTAACTACATTTAAATCGAAATAATAGACAGCTCAATAATATATGAATTAATTTAACACATCCACTCGATTTTCATTCTAAATAGAAACTTCTCAAGATGTCATATTTAAAATTATATCACATGACAATACATACTCTACTGCAATAAACATCTTTTAGTGGTCATCACTAAAAATAAACTCAGAAAAAATCTTTTTATAACTCTTCTAAAATATTTTAAATACATATACATAGTTCCATAAATACATTTTATTTCATCTTGAAATACATACTAATGAGGGTTGTGTGAAAGTCTGTGCTCATATACCCTATATATTACGTATATTGATAGAGGTATATAATAAGCCTGCATTTCAGTTAATAGTTAATGAGAGAAACTGGTTTGAAAAATTGTATACTTATAACAAGTTTTTAGCAGTGTTGCAAATCTGAAAGACTTAATTAGTTACAATTATTTATTAGAAATAGTTAAGATTTTACTTCATTATCGTTTGAAATAAATTAATATATATATATGTGCTCTGCGCACAGATAATGAAGCTATTAATTGTATGTGAAATTATCAAAATTTACCGCCCAGCACTTTCGGGACAGTTTATAGTCCCATATTCAAGGCGACTTATATTTGATGAATAACTATAATATTAATGCAAATTTTATGCAAATTCATATTCAGATGTTACGTGGACCATTTTCGAGATAGAGAAAAGCAGGCCTCTCTTCTGTTGATTGCTGATAGGTCACTTACAATGTAGTAAGCTTCCCTGACTTTACGTTTGATGTCGTTTGTTTCAGAGCAAATGACACTGGCTGTGGTGGGTAGAAAAGCATGGCCAGTGGTTCTCTCATGCTGAACGAAAACTGAATTACCTTCAAGATTTGTTTTAGTTCTGTTATAAAGGTATCTGTGTTGAGCTACTCTGGTGGCAATGTTAGTATGGCAACATATTATGGAGAGACTAAAACTAACATTGCCACCAGAGTAGCTCAACACAGATACCTTTATAACAGAACTAAAACAAAGCTTGAAGGTAATTTGGTATTCATTGAGCATGAGAGAGCCATTGGCCATGCTTTTCTACCCACCCCAGCCAGTGTCATTTGCTCTGAAACAACTGACATCAAACGTAAAATCAGGGAAGCTTATTACATTGTAAGTGACCCATCAGCAATCAACAGAAAAGAGGCCTGCTTTTCTCTATCTCAAAAATGGTCCACGTAACATCTGAATTGGAATTTGCATAAAATTTGCATTAATATTATAGTTATTAATCAAATATAAGTCGCCATGAATATGGGACTATAAACTGTCCCAAAAGCGCTTTTTGGTAAATTTTGATAATTTCTCATACAATTAACAGCTTCATTATCTGTGCACAGAGCATATATATATATATTAATTATTTATTAGGCACATTTGTTAATTTATTACTGGTATATTCTTCACAGTGTCATATTTCTACTTCACTATGTACTATAAAGCAGATATTAATTATTCCCATCTATTATAAAATAAGAGGATTGAAGAATTGCTGGATTAAATGTTATATATGTTTCAAACTGCTTGCTAAAATATCCACATCTCGAAATAAATTTGATTAAAATTAAAAAATAGGAGTACAAAAATCTGACTATCATTCCTGTGGAGTATTCAGGTATTTCAAATCTCTAACTCATCTAAAAAACTGAATTTTTTTATAAAATGTCTCTATAGTCGTAGAGTTTGTTGTGATTTTTTTTTCCTTGAGCCTTAGTTCCAGATTTATAACAAGTTTTGCAGTGGTGTGTTCTAATCTATACATCAAAATAAAAATGTTTAGCAGTGAAAGTTGTGAATGCAGTTACTGGGCTCTGCCATGTAAATTGGGGTTTTATTAATATAATTTTGACATGACAGCTGTATCTGAGCTGTCATTGTTTGAATAGTTTTGATACTCGGGAGCTACCACTATTACATTAGCAATTAAAAACATAGTTTTCTGTTACAAGTATTTATTCTGAATCACAAGTGTGTTTCTACTTATTGTGCAAATAATATTAACAGATAATTCTAAATATATTACTAATTACTGTGCAACAAATACTACCAATAGTTTTTGGATGTGAGTTTTTGTGCAACTGATGCAAACAGATAATAATATCAGGAGAGATCAGTCAGTCAAAACATTAAAGCATTAACAATAATAATCTAGTTGCAACTGATATTAAAAAGTAACAACATGTGTGCTTTTAGTTATAGTGCAAATGATACTGATGGGCAATCCCAGATGAGATAAGCTAAAACATCAGTACAACGATAAATAATCAACCATACAAATGAAAAAAAATCTAATAACTTTACTGCTTTAAGCTACTGACAACTGTGCTACCTGTATTTTCCAGATAATTGAAGATTACTTCTATATGAATTATGATTGCTATATTAATAACAACAAGCAAACAAATATATAAAAAAGTTTCAACAAGTGGATTGTTTTAATTATCACATCTTTCACAGTAGCTCCCAAGACAATCATTTAACAACAGAAAATCTAGCTAATTTTGTATTGTGTATCTGCTTGTCATAGTGAAACCATTGGCTGTGTTTTAGAGTTTATTTTATTTAGCTAGTACTTCCACTTTATCTCATACAATCAATTCACATAAACACACACATGTGAAAAAGGCAAATGATCTCCAATATATGTATTTCATGCTGAACCAGTACTCATTAGTTAGTCCAAATTATCATCACACACACACATATATATATAAACAGTGCTTGGTTTACATTAAGGTAGTTAATCTTCACATTTTAATGGTCAGGTTTCAATCTATGCCACCCTCCAACTCTTCAACCATCCATACCTTGAGAATCTGATAATGGAATGCCCAAACTCTTTGTTAATGCCAATATTATTATCATGCCCATGTTTGACTTTAAGCCACTCTCACACCTCATGTAAAGGATCTTATCCATTTAAATATACAGAAGAGGGATGGAGAAGCTTCAACAAGAACTTGTAAGTATATTTTAGATACCAGGAGTCTAGACAAATCAACTGGTGAGTGCTGGTTTAGCATGAAATACATATATTGGAGATCATTTGTCTTTTTTACTTGTATGTGGTTATGTGTATCAGTTGTATAAGATAGAATGGAAGGCTGAAAGAAGCTTGAAGGTCTGTGTTCAAATCCCCTATATTACATCTAGACTCCAGGTATATAAAATGTATGTGTATTATATAGATAGATAGATAGATAGATAGATAGATGGATGGATGGATGGATGGATGGATGGATGGATAGACAGATAGATAGATAGATAGATAGATAGATAGATAGATAGATAGATAGATAGATAGATAGATAGATAGATAAATATATAGATAGATATAGTGTCAATTATATAAATGTAATTTTAAAATTACCTGCCAAGGCCATTCCCCATGATCGGCACTTCTTCCTCCTACAATCTTTGAATCCTTGATTCTTTCGAACTTACTTTCACCACAGCCTAAATATTTTCATATAAAATGAAATATATTAGAAAAATAACAAAACACCCACATATAATATAATTAAACAAATAACCACATGTAGAAATTATAAATAAATAAAAATATAAGCCCTAATTACAATATGTGAAACATTTTTTGTTTTAAGTTAGATTATTGATCTACCATGTGGTATTCTTATAGAAAAAAACTTTACTTTTGTTTATGCACAACTGGCCCTTGATAATGGTGCATGCTTATATGCTCAGAAAAGTGGACTAGACTTGATACTTCAGAAGTTACATGAAAATAATGCTTTTTCTTGTGAATAGTTTTAGATCAGATTCAGTAGTTTTCAGCAAATTTATCAATGGATTAAAATGTGTTAATGTTATTTAGTCTTTAATTAATCATATAATGATTTCAAATGTCATGCTAAAGCTAAAATCATCTGCCATACAATCAATATTAACACTACAATCACCTAATATGCAAAAGTGGCATTCCTGACACTGTATGACCATGTTGAAATGTCATGCATGATTAGAAAGTAGCAGAATGAATAATTAAGTAACTAAAAGTCCCTGAATCATTACTTCACTCTGTCATTTCATTCTTCAAATATCATGTCTTTCTCAATAATAAATGTTCTTCCCTGAATGTTTTAATGCAATTGTAGAATGATGAACTTAAGAGTTAAAAGTCTTTGAGTCACAGCTCAGTTCTATTTTTTTCAATGTTCAAATGTCATGTGATGTTCTGAGTGACAAACCATTTGATTATTTTACTTACTATACTTTCTGCTGGATATTAGTCAGTACTTTTATCAGTGGCAAAACCAACCATATGTTAAAATCATATCACTAATGTTGTTTAATAAATTCTGAAGCTTATTAAATATTCAAAATTATTGTTTTATTGCATTTATCTACAGAAAAATAGTGATATATATATATGGTTTTGCGTTTTTTTAATTGTCTGTATGTGTGACTGCTTTTCTACACATATTGAAGTTACTCAAAATAAAATTCATAACCCTGTGAAAAAGAAATTGCAAGTACACTTGGACTGAATTTGAATTCAGGTCATGGGCATTATAGATGAATGCAATATTACTGTATTATAAGTTTTTTTTATATATTTAATAAGATGAACATTTAAAATCTACATTCATTTAATTTAGCACGTTTCAATAAATATCAATAGGTTCACACTATTTGGCTTAATAAAAGAAGAAAGAAATCTTGCTCCTTTTAAAAAATATATCCTTTATAATTATATATGATGTGTAAGAAAGCAATTTCAAAAGTTTTAAAAAAGTAAAGAATAAAAATACAAATTAATTAATTATGATCTAATGCCATCTATAGTGAGATAGAGCAATCACAGATTACCAGATGATACTGCATTTATATTCTCATCCCTATTCCAGTTTCTAACACTTGCTTTTATCATTGATGTATGGTATTCAAAGTTGAAATTAATGCAGTTACACATCCCCATTTCACTATTAACGCTAAAATTTTGGAATTCAAACCCTTCCATATCCTGATTCCAATGCAGTAACTATGTATTTTAATATCCTCAGTTGCTTATTAACTATAGGCTTTTTTCTTCCCTGAGTAGAATTGTTAATATTAACAACAAATCATTTTAATTATTATTTTATATAATATATAATAAATCAGATATACTTCTATAGTATGATTACATGGATTACAGAATGATAGATTATTTAAATCTTTATATGCATTCTGTCTTATGTCTTTTGTTGTTAGCACTGTGATTTGGGATTCATAGCTTAAAGTAATACAGTTATGCATTTAGCAGCCATCTTTAACTCTATTTCATTATTCAAGGTAAAAATCTGAAAATTTAAAAATATCCTAAGGTTTTGTATTCTCATTAAGTTTCTTAAACAATCATATTGATTTTATTTATGAACTATATTTAGATACATCTGTTTTATCACATATTATATAGGGTAAGAAATTAAATATCTTGTTATTATTAACAATGGGAAAAGATGTCTACAGTTAATAAAAAAACTGTGAGTCGTTAAAATATAGGCAGTGATCTACAGTCAGATCCATATAAATGTTTGAGCAGATTGACATAAGTTTAAAATTTTAATCTATTTTGGATTTTAGCTTTTAGCTTGAATAGTAAAATGAAATTAAAGGTGACTTCTAGGCAAAAATGAAAAACTAGACTACAGAATGGAATTGATTGCTCAAGCTGATTATTATTGACACTGAAGTAAAGAACTGCTCTTTTTTTATTATATATTTTGCAAGGTACAAAATCAAATAATTTCTTGCTATTAACTCTATTATTTTAGTTTTGAATTTTTACAAAAAGATTATTGAATATTGGAAATTTGCATGAGTTGATATGATTCCTTCTGCATTTCCACAGTGAAATAATTTATGTTAATGCATTACAAATCTACTTATTTTATGAAAAACTGTTTAATAATTTTGCTGTGATATACATTTCAGATAGAGTAAACATAATTGTATTGTAATTTTATAATAAATTATTCCATATATGGTAGCAAACTCTCCATATAGTAGTGTTGTCCAGTGTAAACCTTAATAATCAATGAATGCAGGAAGATTTTTGCATAACATTTTCATCTAGTGCATACTCATCCAATATACCCAGTCTAATATCTAGCTTATGGCTTTCAACAGTGACAAACTTCAGATGTGAGAGCATTGCACCTAGATCTTAGGATCTAATGCATAGCTCATCACTGATGAAAGCCACAAGTTAGAAACTAGTCTGGGGATATTGGATGAATAGGCACTAGATAGAGATTGTATGTAAAAACATTTATGTATCCATTGATTACTATGGCATGCATTGGGTGTCACTACTATATGGACAGTTTGCTACTGTTAATAACAGTTTGTGTAAGCATAGGAATTAGTGATCATGTGATGTTTAGTTGGTTTGAAATTATTCCATGCTAGTGTTTTTTTAAACAAACATTATCTTATGAGAAATTTTTTTTAGCTATGATCTGGAATAAAAGTTAATTTTAAAATGACAAGACAGTATAAAAGATTGGAGAATATTTTCTGTTAATTATATTGTAGTTTTTCATTATAGATTAGTGGTGATGACTTAAGACAAGTGACTACCATGTTTTAGCCAATTGTGTAATTTATAAATGAAATTTTTTCACTATTTTTGCAAAGCAGCCATATTTAAAAATTGTTAACAGCTGTAATTATTTTCACTATTCTTGACTGGCACTTTCAAATACTTAGAAATTATTCTAACTATACACATGATTAAATATCTGATAATTAATTATTAAAGAAGTATGTACAACTTTATATTTAAAACATGTATAGCAATAGAAAAAAAATGTTTTTCTTTAATTACCTGCAGAATTAGCTGCTGCTCGAATTTCATGAAAGACTTGTTCAAAACTTTCTAAAAATTAAACAAATTATTTGCGGATTGCATATTCATCATCTACAAGATTTTCTAATGTATTAAATGTTGTCTAGTCGTACAAAAATAGAACAATCTCTTCATGACACGTGTTCAAACTATGACATCATCAAAGACCTTACAAGCAATCAACAGTCTATCAGTATAGCATTATTAGACACAAATGCAAGGCTAACTTTAATGCTTAAATTCATACGAATTAAACTATTATATTGGTATTTAAATAGAAATAGCAGTGCTACATTGATGATGAGTGGCAACTCACTTTTAAAACATCTAATTAAAGCACCGCCCAAAAACATGTATCATGTAGAGATTGAACTCTTTGTTTAATCAATAAATTTCATTTAGAAGTTATAAAATCATATAAAAGAACCATAAATATTTAACATTTATTCCAGTAATTATAAATATACATATGTATGTAATAATAAGATTTAACAAAAATATATTAGGATATATTTTACTTACTCCCTTCTTCATCGATTGCTGGGAAATCTTGACCTTAAAAAAAAAAGAATTAATTGAAATATTTAAACTTTCGTGTTGATTTTTTTATTTTTATTTAAAGCAAAGTTTGTGCTAAATGGGCTAAAATTTTTACACGAATAAAAAAATACTATTGACCATAGCAGTTTTTAATATATTGCAAAGATTAATAACTATTATATATTTTATCAAAAATATATTTTATATTAATCCAGATTAAATATTATAACAAAGATGATAAATATTTTCAAATAAATGTTAATTGCTTTTGTATCATACTAAAATGTTTTGACAATAATTATAGTTATAATTATATTCCTTTTTAAGTATGGTGTTTTCTAATGATAAAGAATAAAGAAAATTCTTAGTTCTTTTCAATTTTTTTTTATTTTACTAAAAAAAAAAATTATTACCTAGTTTCATGTTTTAACCAAATCTCACTGGCCATTTTTCAAATTAAAACGAAAAAAATTACAAAAATAAAAATAAAATTGAAAATGAAATTTATAAATACTAATTTCAAAATATTACCAACTTCTAATCATTAATATGCTATAATATATAAAATATTAAATGTTTTAATTATTGTACTGGTCGAAAAACCCCACCACCATAATAAGACCGAAACTCAAAGTCGGATTCAAACTCAGTCGAACCAAACTGAATTCAAACCCAACTTGCTCAGATCAAATCAATGGATGACATATATCGATGGTACATGACTATGCACCAAGAAACTAGCTCAACAGATGATGATGATTTGAGACCCCTCAACTGACACTAATAACAGATAATAAACTAACTAAAGATAATTTTATGTCAAATCAATATGTTCGGGTTGCCAACACAGACAGCGAGCATTAATATTAAAATAACTACTTTAATAAGAAAGAAAGTTAAAAAACCAAGTGTGTTAATAAAATGTTTAATAATAATAGCAATAGTTTTTGTTCAACTTTTAAAGAATGACTATATTGATTACCTCTAGTTCTTAAACAGAGTTTATAATTACAATAAGACTGGCAGTCCCTATTATATGCCAACAACTATTATGCAATATTATGGAAGTCTATATGTTTGTGCCCCCAACAAGAAAATAAAGGCAGATAAAGGTATTTAGTGGTGACAGAAATTATTGTTCTAATTTTATATGAAAGAATGTGAGATTTATTTTCACATTCGCAAATCCATTCATGAAGAGCAAGATACGTATTTAGGGCACAACTTTAACCTTTACTAGAAAACTTATTTAAGTAGAGATGACTAAGAATTTGTTTGACTTTAATGAAATCACTTCATCATGAATTATGAGCATTAGAGCGGGCTTTACTGGAACAGAGAAGTAACGGTGCTGATGAATTATGAGCTATAAAATAAACAGGAAAGATAATAGCTTGTCGGTGATTTAAGTAGTATGGCAGCTTGTATTTTACAAGTCTTATTGCCCTTTAAGGAGATGTGAAACATGGGGAAAACCAGGCCGAGTCATAGCTATGAACTTTTGGTGTTCCCTATATAATATAAGTGGGGGAAGAAGTGCTTTCTTCCTCTATAATTAAAATAATAGTGATGTCACCAACGACAAGCCTACAGAGTGGAAGATTGCTCTGGATCAGCAACGTTCGAAGATGATGACTTGATAGTCACTGTTTGAATAATAAAACCCAATTTTATTATAGAATGCTCTACGTGTTAACTTGATCAAATTAATTAAAGTCAAACGAGCTTTTAACTAAAATTATTTTAAAGCAGTTATAAAATTATATTAATTATGCCCCAAACATCATGCCCTTCCTGAATATTAATATATAGTAAAAAAAATTGGATTAGAATGTATTAATTTGATTCCTTTATCAACTCCTTTTGCAAAAATATTTTGAGATTATAAATATAAATAGATAAACATTTGTAGACCCGATAAAAGAGCCAGGGACATAGGTTAGAAACAGAGCTAATGATTTATTATTAGCCAATTACAAAAATAGCAAACACTGAATAAATTCTTTCAACTCAATGATTAATAAAACCATATAAATTTAGTTCTAATGGGCAGAAAATACTATCAGACTTAATATTTTATTACTTGTATAAGGCAAATGGAACAAAGGAGATCATCGAGTCGAAGGATTATTGGCATATAATTAAAAATAAATGACATTAATAAATTACTCAATAAATATATATATAATACAATAAATGAACCACCCTCATAAGAAAGGAAAGTTAAATCTAAGGACTAGAGATTGAGAGAATTACTATATAATTTAAAATAGCATAAATAAAAAGAAAGTTTTATACAGATTTTTACATTTAGGAATGATAAGAGCTTTTAAAGGGAGTGTAAAGTAAAGTTAGGAAATGGCCAGAAAGTTATAGTTCATTATGGAATTATATTACCATTTCTTCTGGGGTTGGTTCCTTAGTTTACACGTCCAAGTGGTGGAAACGTAGGTGCACATTTTGTAAATTACTTGAACAGCATTTTGACTTATATCTTCATGATTTTTGGGCAGCACGATTGGTCTGGAAATAATTTAGCAGCTTTATTGAAGATTTTCAGGGTTCTTCAGGAACAGTAGTCAGATTCCTGAAGTTTATCCCCTCACCATGATAGAAACACTATTTAAAATCATAATTTAAAAATGAACAGAGTTTAATGGTACTTCTCTAAACAAAGATGGCTTCTCCCTCTCCAAACTTTTCCAGGCTATTTATACTGTCCTCTGATGCCTTCAGGTGAGTGCTTCTTTCATGATCTATGTTACAAAATTTTACTAGTTGTTTTTAGATACATCCCTTCAATAAGGCTTTCAAACTCATTAACTTGAATTCATTTTCTAATTAGAAAATGAATTTTTAAAATCAGAAAAATGATTTTAATTAGGACCATCCTTACATTTTAAATACTTATCTTTTTTCTAATTAATAAAAATTTTTCCCATTGTTTTTGGAAAGGGACAATCTGAAAGCTTATCAAAAGAATGTAGCTTTTAATCACTAAAAATTTGAACAAACTATTTAAAGTAAAATAAAACATTCCCGACACAATGAAACTTTTGAACGAATATATATTTTTAAATATTTATAAATATATATGCACAATCCATGCAGTTATAATATATATAAATTCATGAATAATTCTATCATAAATTTATTAATAGAATTGATTAATTTAAACCTCAAATGAGTTAATTTTAACATGCATTTATGTAATAGTTTTTCTTTAAGGAAACTAGCATGGATTGAACGTATAAAGCCCCATTGTATCGGAAATTCAAGGTTAGTATTAGGGTTTGAAGTGGGATTCTGGTGAAATGTCATGAAGCTAGGATCGAACTTAGATCTGACTGCTTCAATATAAAATTGAAAACTCAAAATTATAAAATTCTCTATTTTAAAAATACATTTAAAGTTTGTTATAATAAATTAATGCCAGATAATAAATACTTTAATAAAGGAATGCTGAAACAAATGAACTTTACAGACTATTAGAAAGGATTACATTTTTTGACAATATAAAAATACCAATTTAATCATTAGAACTCACAAGATTGTTTGTTTATTTCAGCATTTTTAATGTAAAGTGTCTATCATCTGACATTTATATATTACAATAATTTTTTAAATCCATACTTGGAAATATTATTTACATAATATAAGGATTTAATCTTCCTAAAGGATAGTAAAAATGAGTGCTTAATAGATCTGCCACATTAAAATAAATTGAAACTAAGTTAATTTAAATGTAGTTGATATTTGCAAATATTTAATTCTTATAAGTTATTATTAGTTGAATTACTTGAAACCTAAACAACTTTATTGAATGATAACAGAGGTTACACTTTTTAGTTTAAAACATATTTTATTGCAAATAAAAGATTATATAATATTACATTCTACTTATTTAAATGTGCTATGAAGAAATCAGGACATTACATCATGTGCTTTCATGTTCTAATGAAAAGACTTACAAATATAAAATACAACTAAAGTGTGAAATATTTACATAAGTTTGCAAGGTCTAACACTTACAGTGGTATTGCTAGATTGACTAAACATCACATAGCTGACAAAATATCAGTCAGAATGAATACTTGGTGTCTGTTCTTTATTTTAACTATTTTGTTATAGAAAGAACTTCTGAGATGTACATTAAAACAAAATTAATCCCTAGGGACCATAGAATAAAAATATAAATGTTGTTATTCATATGTTCAGGAAAAGCCTTGTACTTATACTGCTTATGAAATAAGTAAAAGAAAGGATTTGTGATCTAATAATTGAAACTATTTAATGCTGTACAATTATTTAAAAAAATCTCCATAGTTTCTTCTTCTTTATGACATAGTAAGCATAATAAGTTTACATTTGCAAAAGAAAACAAGCCTTTTTTGTCTAGAAATATATTGATAGAAAGAGCCTCAAGGTTGATTTTAATTTTAAAATGAATATTTTCAGCTCCAAATACAAAAATGTTAATCTTTGAATTATCTGTTTATTAATATATTTGAGTGTATATTATGGTGGGTTAATTAGTTTTATTTTATGAACTATTACATATCCATCCCAATAATTTTTTTTTGCAAATAACTTTTGATCTGGTGTAGTATGGATCTGATTAATTATTTAATGAAAGGATTTTTGTCTGGTAGTCTGCATATCTAATGCAGTAATCAGGATAAACTTTAGCACCTCAAAGTACAAGTTTATAAACCTGGTGATCTTACTTACTGTTCTCCGAAGATAATATATTGTTTTTGCATTGATTTGGTACTAATTGCTACGGTTTTCTTATTCCAGATCAATTTATAGTAATGTGAATTCATTTTTTTGATGAAGAATTTCCTTGATGATAGATATATAATATGAGATTTAGGGGAAGATCAAAACAATGATTAGAGACACTTATGCATGTATAAATAAATATGCTTTAGATAATTGAATTCATTGTGTTTTCTATAAAGGTGATGAGTTTATTTTGGATTTCAGATCTCATAGAATTTTCAAAGAGATAAATGAGGAAATCTAAGAATTTATGTAATGGGTCAAAGAAAGAAGAGTTTACTTTATTACTTGAGAGAATATTCCAAAAAGATGATTTATCTTTGTTGAATTTGAGGCAGCACTTTTCTGTATAATTGTTTAGAATATCATTTTTTGATATATATATATATATTATTACTTTTAGGCTAAACTGTGTATTATTTTCCATTACATACTGATATTTTGATGGACTAGCAGTCGCCATTGTCAAGGGTAACTTTTGAAAAAAAAATCATTAGATCTCAAACAATAATGTGACTAAATGCAAGATGAGAAATTAGATTCAACTTGAAGTAGTTCAGCATTCATAATATGAGGCTTATCAAAATGTTTATTTCCCTCAGTTTTTTCACCTATTAATTTTATGTTAATATTAAAAGACAGGGATAAAATGAGAGGTTTCCACATAGCTGGAATACATTGTGCTTTGTCAGCCCTATTTAAACCAATAGGTCTCTTTAATATTTCAATTGATTCTCTCATGGTTCTTAAATCATATCTTTCCAAATTATCAAGTATTTTTTTATTATCAAAATCAGGTTTGTGCCCAATTTCTAAAAAATGTGAAGTAAAAACTGATGTGCTAGTTTTTTTTTTTATTAAAAGCATTTCTATGTTCCTTAATTCTGACATTTATTTATCTATTAGACTGACCCACATAGCTTCTTGAACACTGCAAACATGCAATTTTATAAACTCCTTGGTGTTCCAAAAATATTCTGTTTTTAGGTTTATATAAAAAAAATCACCATTTTTTTTGCCAGTAGAAAAATTATTATTTATATTAAAGCAAGATAGTCTTCTACTGACTTTATCAGTAACCCCTTTAATATAAGGTAAAATTACTGTATTAAAAGGAAAATTGCCAATTCTATCCTCTTTTTTCTTTTTAGTATTAATGTTATGTAAAGCCTTACATATGATGTTTTTATTATAATTATTAGAAAGTACAATATTTTTTGTAAGTTCTATTTCTTGAGAAAGATGTTCTTTATCAGATACATTATAATCTCTAGTCAAAAGATTTTTTGGTACATAAAAAATTTATGCAGGATGATGATGAGAATTAAAATCAAGATATATGTTTGTATGGGTGGATTTTCTGTAAACTGATATTGACAATATTTCATCACATTTTCTTGCAATTAAAACATCTAGAAAAGAAAGCAATCTGTTATTTTCCACTTCCATAGTAAATTTAATATTTGGATGCCAATTATTTATAAAAACAATTAAAGAATTCAAGGCATCAATGCCATAAGGCCATATGACAAATGTATCATCCACATATCTAAGCCAAATAGAAGGTTTTTAGTAGCTGCACATAATACTTGACTTTCAAAATTATCCATTAAAAGATCAGCAATTACAGGTGACAGTGGATATCCCATAGAAAGTCCTTACCAAACATACTAAAGCAATTTTTAAAATTATTTTTAAGCTAAGATGTTTAATTAAATGTAACATAGACAGCATTTGGAGGTCCCATTGTTTTCTATGATGTTTAATTACATTAATATGCACACACACACACACACACATATATATATATATTGTAAGGGATGAAAGATTTTGGATTCACATATACTGACCATAAGGGCACCACTAGTCTGAAAATCAGAACTAAACCTTTATTTTAATGGTGGACAGGATATGCGAACCTGAATGCATCGAACTAAACTCAGGGAGAAACAAAAGATCTTATGGATTGTTTAGACAATTGAGAAATACAAGTACCAAGGCAAACTTCAGCCAAATAAATTTAAACAATTTTAAAACTTTATTAAAATTTGGACAATAGAATAAAGAAATCTAGCCACAAATACAAAAGTGACTTAGATTTGAATATGCATATTTATCAGAGAGTTCACATGAGTATGGCAAACATGAAAACATTAAATGCTTTGGCAGCAAAATTCTCTCACCTAAAAATAAAGAAAATGGATGGGATAATATCTTCCTGCTGGCATTTTATAAAAATTACAAAAAAACAACAACTCTAGTTTCCTGATTCAGAGATATGAAAACAATTACAGTCTTGTAGAAAATCAATGAAACCAGCATGGATGATCGATTAGTAGCATTCTAACTACTGATATTATAATGCCACAGGAATGATGATTGTAATGCCACTTTTAAAGCAAACATGGTTATTTCACATACAAGACAGCAAAAAATATTTGATTACAATCTTATGTAATCTAGAAAGAAATCTCTACTTTCAGAAAACCAGAACAAAGAACCCAATAAATAACCAGCCAAAAGATTTTGTTGTTTACAAAAAGCACAAACTAAACGTGCTTAAAATTAATTATTTTATAATAACAACTAAGGGCAGGTAGTAAATAAAAATTATGAAGACTGCCAAATCATTTAGTAATGGTTAGTGAAATGATTAAAAATATTAGGAATATAAAATATAATCTCACAAAGCACCCTCTGATAAATGAAAATTGAAAACAACCTTAGAATCTTAAAACTAAGATTCCAAGACACCCTATAAATACTAGAAAAGGTAAATACAGATAATGAATATTATATTAACTAATAAATAAAACTTTATATATCACACTTATTTTAGATTGAGCAGAGATTTAATTAGAAGCAATTTATTTACCCTGGCAAGAATAAGAAAAAGTTTACTTTATGGTAAGGCAGAGTTCAAGTAGTTTTCTGAAGAGTGCACACTTTTAATAAGTCCATAGTTCAGGTGACTTCTTTTTATGATGGAGGCAATTGTTGAGGCAAATTGGGAATCTGGCTTGTTAGAGTTCCATGGCATCATGAAAGAGCAGCTTAGAGTCCAAGGTTCATCCTTATTTAAATTAGCAACCCATATTGCTGTTTACAATATGTATAGCAGTGTATTTTGACATTGTGAAGGCAAAGTTCAAAAAGAACTTAAATGTCTGAACTGCCAACAGTATGAAGTTCAACAGGTTAATCAGACTGAATATTAAAAATAAAAAGCTGAACCAATCACTTTGACAGAGTATTTGCTTGCTCAAGGCTCTCTAGAATGATGCATGAGATTTTTGGGGTTATTTATACCCACACTCAATTTCCCATGAAAATGTGTCTTTGTTTTTGAATTCTACACGTAAGGGCATGGCAAAGCTTAATCTCCCGCTCAATCTAATTTAGGAATTCCAACCAGGGATTATTTTAACTAAAACAACAACACAAAAATTAAATCTCCGCTTTTTAGAATTAAATTAGAACTGATAAAAATAAGCGACAAGAATGTAATCAACACGTTTGCTTGTTTTTAATCAGTTTGTTTAAAAACAAGCGGTAAACAGAAAACTATTTTAAAATCAACTTTATATAATAAGTAAAAAATATTTTAAACACATACGAGTAGGTGTATTAATACACGTACTCTTTTTTTAAAATAATTTTTAAATGATTTTAGATTTAAATTTAATCAATTAAAAGTTAGTTTTATTTATTTATTTGTTTGTTTTTTTTTGCTTTAAAGGACGATTGATACGGACTTTTCCGTCACAATATATATGATTTTCTATTACATGTATTTATATAACTTAATAATTTTAATGGATCTAATAGATGAAAATATTTTATGGCTGTAGAAATTTACATTTAACATTTTATTTAGCAAAATACACTGTCATCTAATCTAATGGAAAGGCAGTAACAAATAAAAATAGTAAATTGTTTAATGCCTTTTGCAATTAAAAGGAATTCTCTTTTAAGTACTGCTCTAGATGTTATCAAGAAATAAAGCATTTCAATAAACATATATAAGTAAATGAATGAAAGTCTCAGTCTTACAATATTCCCTATTGTTTTCTTCCACCAATAAATCCACATTATAAGTTAATAATTTACTTTTATTATATATTTATTCATTATAATCATTTAGAAGTTGTTTAGAAATTTTCCATATACTAAAATATTTTCATATACATATAGAATTTCCAAATGCCATGGAATTATATAACATTTCAATACTATCTTAAGAAATTTCAAGCCATTTTTCAAAACAATAATTATCAAGAACTTTGAAAAATATGAAGAAAACATATTATCCCACTGGAGATTACTGCAAAATTTTTGTAAGATACTTAAAAGCAACTTCCCACTCCTCAAATCAATTGAGTGGAATAGATTTTTATCAGCTTGATAGATGTTTGTTGTCGGAAATAATTATTGCATCATGTATTTTGTTAGCATTGAAAATTAAACCTTATAGTAATTGGCACATATGTAAATAATAATATATTCAGTAATATGATATGTGTTAAATCATTACTCTATATCATAATGTGCATTATAGCTTTGGGTAAGTTGATGCAGTAGTTGGTTGGTCAACTCTGGTTACTATGCAGTACTGACATTTCTTTATAAACTTTTGAGCAGTAAATTTTTAACTATTACTATTTAACATTCCACTTTTTTTTAAATATTAATTTTATTATTGGCAAAGGTAATCAAAGCACAAATCAATATAAAAAACTATATTAGTAAAATTTATTACAATGTTTTTGACGTATATTTAAACATGGTAAGACTTTTTACTTTGCAAAATTTATGACTAATTAGTTGATATTGTTAAATCACTAAACATCACATGATCACCAAATGTATAGGTGCTGAACTGAGTTCAGACCCATATAACTATATAAGCTATTAAACTTAAATTGAAAATATTGTGTTTTCAATTTTATTCTCATAGTTTTGTAGTTAAGTAGAGATAAAAGGTGGCAGCTGGAGGATTGCATTCGATCCTAAGATTTAGGTGCATTGCTCTCAGATCCAAAGCTCCTCACTGACGAAAGCCACAAGCCAGAAACTAGTCTGGGGATATTGGATTAGTCGGCACTAGATGGGGATTTTATGCACAAGCCTTTTGGCATCCATTGATTACTTTGTTTGGCACTGAGTGGCACTACTGTAAGGAGAGTTTTGCCTATTTAATATTGTGTTCTGTAATTAGGCTTTTTATATATGCCTATAAAATACATTGATTTAAATAAATTGAATTTAATTATTAATATTATTATTATTATCATCATCATCATCATTATCGTTATTATTATTATTATTATTATTATTATTATTATTATTATGTTTTTGCATTTCAAAAAGGAACTTTATTCAGAGTACAAGAACGGGTTACATTAATGCTTTCCGTAAACATGTGTTTACATTGATGTTCCTGAGGATTACATATATTATGTCTACCTAAGTTCTTTACAAGTCTTTACAGATATAAACTGGGTGAGCACTGGATTGTTTGTTCTAGGTTATAATACTAACCTCTGTTAGTTTTTTTTTTTAATTCCATTGGTGTTTTTTAAATTGTTTCTCAAAGTTGTTATATTATTATTATTATTATTATTATTATTATTATTATTATTATTATGATGATGATGATGATGATGATGATGATGATGTCAAAATGACAGTTCAGTGTTTTCAAATATGTGTGAATTTCAGCAATAATTTCCTTCCATGATTCAATATTTTGCGGTCAAAAGTCTTCATAAATGTTGATTTTCTCTTTCAGTAAACGCTTTTTTTATAGCTACAATTGAACTTAATGAATTATTTTTTTCTATCTTTATGAATTAAAGTCATAATTATCCACATTTTTGATCTTGAAATCCTAAGTTCATCATCAATTTTTAATATCAATATTTCAAAAGCATATCTTTAGTTAAACTAGTGAACCATCTTACTTATTTCTGAAGCTGACATCAATTTTCAGTCATATATTTAAACATCACCTTAGAATTCTAACTGAAAAGAATAAAAAATATAGATAGACTACTATAAATGTAAATCCTCTGTTTCTAAGGCATTTTTTGGGGATTTGTAAACTTTTCTGATTTTAATAATAAACGCCCCTCTGAATCCTTCCCTCTTCCCAAAAAATATCAACATTACTTTATTATTTAGTTTTGTATAAATAATATTCATATAGTCTAAAAATTTAATACTAATCTAAAAAAAATAACTTTACTTTACTCTATGTCCTGAACTTAATGCAAATTTCTTTGACAGCTTCAATTGCCCAAAAATCATCCTCAGAGACTTTTATAAATTTAAAACATAAATTTATTTTATTAATAATAGCATAACACTTTAACTACAGAATATGCTTATATTTATATTAGCACAATTTGCTATATAGCAATAATTAAATTACTAAATCAAAACAATAATTTATAATATTGGTCTGAATAATAGAAATTCTTGAATTAAAAAGATTTTGATAACTAAGCAGTCTACCTGTATTACATAGACATGTATTTCCATTACTCTGTAATATTATATGTCAAAATTGTAATGCCAGTATAATGTTATTCGGTTAGTTTGTTTAACTCTTATATATAGTAATCAACGATTTGTAGTTGTCAAGCATTGGTGGTCGAGAGATCAGCGACAGCTGCTTTACAAGCAGTTGTCCCGGGTTAGCGGGTTCGCTTCCCGGCTGATGCTATGACACATGAGAAAAAAACGATTTGTTTTTCGTTCATATCGATAAGAATGGTTCATCTTACCTTTAACGAATGCAAATACAAATACTAGAAATAATGTCTTCATCTTCTAAATTAAAGTGAGTGAAAGAATGTCCTTATTATTTTTTATTTATATATAAGTAAAACAAATATAGCGATAATGAGAAATCATGACCATAAAACAATAATAAAATACGTAACTAACACTTTAAAAAATTGCCATTAAGATAATGTTTTCTAATCAGTATTTATTAGAATTGGTAATAAAATTACTTATTTATTAAAAGCTTAGTAAGACAAGATTTCAACTGAAATAGTAATAATAATAACTAAATTGAACAATATTGATTTTCTTATAAAAAATTATAGCTGTGTTAATGAGTAAATATATAATAAAAACAATTCAATCATTTTTAAATAATCACTGCGAGATAAACCTTTTCCTCTAGTTTTTTATGGAATAAAATGAAAGGAATATATATATACAGAGCTCGCAAAACAAACTCTTAACAAGTTTTGTAGAATACCCCCAACCTCAGATCAGTCTCTGCTACTGGCATCCTCAGTGAGGTGCTAGGACATTCAATGATTAGATTAAAAATACCAGGACAAGCCCAGCACTTTATCTAATGTATAACTATTAAGTAGAAACTCTGAAATTTTCAGACATCTATATGTCTACCAATCCAGCTATCTAACTTAAATACTTATATGGGACTGAACTCAGCTTTAATAACATAAAATCGCCAAAGCCATCATAGCAAAAAATTAAATTACAAAAAAAAAATCAAGTCAGATGTCACATGACTTAATTTAATAAGCTTGTGTTTACAAATGTTGTATATATAGAGCTCACAAAACAAACTCTTAACAAACTTTGTAGAATATCCCCAACTTCAGATCAGTATCTGCTACCGACATCCTCAGTGAAGTGCTAGGACAAGCAATCATTAGATTAAAAATACCAGAACAAGCCCAGCACTTTATCTAATGTATAACTATTAAGTAGAATCTCTGAAATTTTCAGACATCCATATGTCTTCCAAGCCAGCTATATAACTTAAATAACCATATGGGACTGAACTAAGTTCAGACACACCATATATTAATAGCTTTAGCAATATAAGATCACCAAAGCCATCATAGCAAAAAATAAAATTACAAAAATAAAATAGTTAAGTTAGGTAGCTGGATTGGAAGACATACGGATGTCTGAAAATTTCAGAGTTTCTACTTAATAGTTACACATTAGATAAAGTGCTGGGCTTGTCCTGGCATTTTTAATCTAATGATTGAATGTCTTAGCATCTCTCTGAGGCTGCCAGTAGCAGAGACTGGTCTGAGGTTAGTGGTATTCTACAAAGCTTGTTAAGAGTTTGTTTTGCAAGCTCTATATATAACATTCGTAAACACAAGCTTATTAAATTAAGTCATGTGACATATGACTTGATTTTTTTTTTGTAATTTTATTTTTTGCTATAATAGTTTTGGTGATTTTATTTAAAGCTATTAATATATGGTGTATCTGTGTGCTTTTTTTAACAGCTGAATATATTTGAAAAGTAATACTGAATAAAAATGATGAAAATTATCCCACATATGGACTACTAAAATGCCATCTTCACAAATCTTCATATAAACACTACGTATATTTATATTGTAAACAGACTTCAGTGTCAGATTAGTGGGAAGCTTGAAACTCCCACCAGATCTGCATCCTTATACTTATAATTTATTCATATCTTTGAGTGTCAAGCTTACTTGATAAGTAAAATTGATTAGAAAATACACATGTAGTGAGAAAGAGTGTTCCAAGTCTTTTTGGTGACAATTGTGTCATAATTAATTTTAAGATATAAAGAATACTTATAATTTTGATCATTTGCTTCATTGTATATATCCTTTAATATCTTTATTATATATTTAATTGCAATGTACTAATTGTTGTTTCATAAAGTGTTCCAAAAGCTGATGCTTATCTTTTCCATCTTATGCAAGAATGATACAAAAAAGATGTCTTAGTTCTTTACTTTGTTATTTCATTCTATAACAAATTGGTTATATTATGCTTTAAAAGCATTTTTGAATTTTTGATGAAGCTTTAAATATTTAAATGCTACAATAAATTGTGTAAAAAAGCTCTTTATATCAGCCTCTTATGAAAAAAGTATATTTTCATACTCATTTTAATCTTTAGCTTTGACTAATATTGGATAAATGATTTGTTTGGCTGTGAGTTGAGTTATTGAAAAACATTCAAAAACCGATAAGGTTCTGGAAAAATTTTAAATATCAATTGATGTGGATATGAACCCAGGTCAGAAGATATTTTCTACTCAAAAAAGATCACGATAATAATAAAAGACAAGATGTGGCAACCATATTATATGGCAATTAGCCTTTAAATTTAGAACAACATATAAATATTAAAAGTCTGTTTGTTTTATATATACATATATTTTGGAAGGATGACTTTCTATACACTACTTACAATTAAATTCAGTTCAAAATCTGTAATACCAAAATCCAACTGCAAAGCAAAAGAAAAACAAATCTCCTGGTCCTTAACTACATATGGTAAATAAATTAGGAACAGCAGAGTAAACTTTGATTCCACAAGATATTAAATTGAATTTAAACGTAGACAAAACTTGGATTATATTTTACAATATATGTTTTTAATAGTAATAATAACAAGTCAGATGTCCATTACTTTGTTTGGCAGATTATTTTAAATAATTTTAAAATGTGCCACTTTTAAGGCAGGCCTCAAACGCAAAAATATATCGGCCAGATAATAATTTGTAACGTTAAAAAAACTATAGTAATAGAATATATAGGTTAATCTTTATATCAAAAAATCTTGAATACTTTCAATTCATTAGTATCCTATTCCCGGTTAACAAACTATAACTTTAAAAATACACTTAAAAACTCCCCAACTGGCGTACTTATTCATTATATATTTATTTTGTGTTGTAACCAAACTTTTTCCTATTCTTTTTTTTATCTTTACTTTCTTCGCAAATTATTTTAATAACCTTTCTTACTGGTTTATAAAAAATGCATTGTAAAAAGTAATAAAGAACATAAATGGAATTAATATTTTAATAACTCTAGGGTTGATCCATGACTATGATTTCAAAATATATAAACGTTTTTTTTAGAAAAGTTTGTATTGCAAGCAGTTTTTTAAAATACATTTATATTATAAGACAGTTTTATTGCTTTAATTAAAGGTGATAAAATCATGATTTATATGAGAAAATTTTTTTGTAGATATACTGTCGTATTTATTGTCATTAATTTTTTAAAAATATATATATATATTTTTTTAAATAACGGATTTTACTTTCCAAAAGATTATACACCGGCATATTTGTTGCTTCATAAATATATATTATGAAAATAGAAATGTAAAAATCTCATTAAATATTATATATATATTCAAGTATAATATAATATTGGCATCAGCAAGGGATTTGGTCTTTCATCATCAGATTTTCAATGATATGGATGGCTGAAAAGTTGGAGGTTGCAGTAGATTGAAACATGTCCATTAAAGTGTGAAGATTTGATATATATATATATATATATATGTGTGTGTGTGTGTGTGTGTGTGTGAGATGATAATCTGCACCAACTGATGAGCGCTGGTTTAGCATGAAATACTTATATTGGTGATTATTTATCTTTTGTACATGTGTGTGGTCATGTGTATCAATTGTATGAAATAGTGTGGATAATTAAAGGGTGCTTGAAAGTCTGAGTTCAAATCCTCTGTATTTACAATTAAGCTCCATGTTTGCGAAGAGTGCCTAATTTTCAAATACAGTATTTATAATCAAGTATAGTTATATATTCACAAATAATGTCATGTAAGAAATTTAAAACCAAATCATTAAAGTTCTGGACGCATTAAAAAGTGCTTCGATTATTTTTAATAACGATTACTTATAATCATTATTAATTTAATATAAATAAATAAATAAAAATCATATAATACTACAAGCTGTTTGCAGCAAACAAAGTTAGTACATACAATGTATTTACATATAGAAATGAGTTGTGCTTATGTTTAGTTCTATCACTGCCTTCTGCTTTATCGTTATTGCTCATAATACATTTCTACTGCATTAGTGAGTAATTCGCTAAGGATGTCAATATAACCAAAGAATGCAGGGTAAACTATTTTAGGTTATGTTTTAACACTTATTTCTTTTCAAAGTATATAGATAGTGAAGATATTTAAGCAACTCTTTACAAACAATGTGTTTTCATCTGAAAACTTGTTAATGATTGTACTGCCTTAAACAGAAATTATAACTATGGAATCTTTAATTTACTGAATATGATCTGATTATTGCTTTCTTAATTTTTGTTAAGTAAAAAAAATAAGAAAGGAATTTAAGTTACAAATGCTGTACATGTAATTAGAGAATGGAAATGTGATTTATAAGCACACAATATTGCTATCAAAGTCAGTATAGAAAAAAAGAGACTAATGTCATGGAAGATCCATGATGATCAGACTCTGTACTAACTTAAGTGAATGAATAAAAAAAGAAGAGAGGGAAATAATATCAAAAACAGTGCCTAGTTTTTGATGAATCAACATTTCATCTTACAAGCTACAGGAATAATTGAGTTCAAACTCTGTATTCAGATTATTCACAGTTAATTCTCATATCTGATTGGACATTCCACTATCATTCATATATAGTTTATGCTTTCTTTGAGCATAGTATCTACTATCACAACACAGCACTTTCAAAATCCAAAACTAATTTATGATTTTGCATTGACTGACAATTCAGAAAAGCGAAGAATAACATATTTTTTTGTGTGTGCCTTAGTTTTATTACATATTAATTTCAGTCTTAAAACTTTTTAGTAAATATTATTTGTTATACAATAGAAGTAATGCATAAAAAGTAAATATGTTGTAGTCTGGATTGTGACTCAATTCTTAATCAAGAATTTGCTTTTAATGTTACTAATGTTGATGAAAGAACTCACTAATACAATATATATTAATAGGAAACAATCTGTTAAAGTACCACGTGATCAAAAGTATTTTTATATGTGTTAAAAAATTATTAATTAATATTTATATTTTGTTTTAAATTTATTACACAAATGTAATTACAAATCAAATCAGTAAAATCTCAACAATTGCAACAAACGAGTACACTTAAATTTATTTACACTATAATAATTAGAAAGACTTGAATCTTTTTCAACATGCACTTTAAATATTCATGTAATAGCCAAATAATGCAGTTCTGTGCACTCCATAAATAATTAGAATATTGCAGTAGTTTCTATATTTCTTTAAAAAAGATCTTAATATTAATTAGCTGTAAATCACAACATTTTGTGTAAGTTAATTTGTAAAATGAAATAGTGGATTTAAATGTGAAGAGAATAATCTCTTCACATTCTCAAATCAAGATGCTTCAGATTGGCCTATATAAGTAAAAATTTAGGTTAAAGACAAGATCAGTGTTCCTATATTTATAAAGTCTCTATCTTGTTTTGATATTTAAGAGATCACTCCATAGTCAAAACCTGCATCTTCTGTCTATTACACAAAGGTTTAAGGTGCCTGTTGAAAAAGTTTAAAGCCTTTCTCTTTCTATTTACATAAAGCTTGTGCACACAATAAATAATTAGAATGCTATACTATAATAGTATATTAGAATTTGGCAATAGTTATTCATTTTATGTCACTATTCTTTTGAGTCATCATTATGTGTTAAGTAATGGTTGTGAAACAAAGGATAGAACTAGTTGAACTGTAGAACTTCTATTGAATAATGGTTGTATCATAAAATAGATTCTAGAATTCAATTTATCATTTTTCATTATTCAATAAATTATAAAAATATCATTAAAATTAATTAAAATAGTACAGGCATATTGATTATTCTTGATACCTATTCATATTTAATTACAGATGAAAATACATTTATAATAAAAAATGTATCATATGCTATCAACATATATCAATATGTAGACACATACACATAAGTGGATTATATTATGACTTACTATATTACTATAATAATATTTACTGAGGCTATAACCTCGATAATATGCGTATAAAATGCGATAGTAGGGACCTCTACAGGTGTTTTAACCACAAGCTTACGCTAAGTAATTTAAGTTTTATACATGAAGATGAATACAATATTTTAAGTTATTTAGATGTTGATGATGTGGTGCATAGTATTCTTTTAGGAGATGTGCTGCTAAAAACATTAAGAAAAATAAAACTTTCATTTGATTCTAATAAATAATGATTTCCAGTTGTCTTCCAATTATTAAGAAAATATATATACTTCTATATGAAAAAAAATATTATGTAAACATAGTGTATACAATATTTTTAAATGCTAAATGTATTTATCCTACTGCAGTTCTGCCACTTTATGTAACCTTGAATAATCTATAGATGCTAGATGGTAATCCATGACTAATCCTATCCATTTTTATACTATTCATATTCCCAGACTCTAGTTTCAGTGTGATTTAGATTCAAAATATTCAATTATTTTTTAAATTTCAGGCTGATAGATTGATAACAAAAAAAGGATTGCTAGAGTAAAGGTACATTAGAACCAAATGTCCTTGACTTTAGATCCACATCAAATAATTGTCACTGGGAAAAGCCATAATCTGGAAATTAATTTATAATAGATGGAAAAGTACTAAAAAGAAATTTATTAAGCACTATCATCAGTCACCTGTTGACTACTCTTATTGTGTGGCAGAACTAAAATAGTAGTAGACTAAATTTCTCTTGGCATTCATTATAACTGTAAATATATTAAAGCTGTTATACCGTTTGTTTGAGTATTTTGTGTGAAAATCATCTTTTAAACGATTTGTGTAAATATAACACTTAAATCTGGTTATAGGTTACTGGATAATTTGAAGTATCTTTTTACCTTATAATCATCTAATATACTTTCATTAAAATGGTCTAATATCTGCTTTATTTTCTAGACTTTTCAGTATATTCTTTATTATTGCAGTGATGGAATGTATTAATCATCACTTTTAACCTTATCAACTTTTCTAAGAAAAGTATATATTTTAGCCAATTATATTGCCTAATAATATATTAAAATTAAGACAAAATGTTAGTATATATAATCACTCTTTTATCTTTCTTTGACACCTTTAGCATGTGCAAAAATATTTTTCTTCAACACTATTTAAACGTATCAATACTTTCATTATTTTTTTTCAACATCTAACTTTGATATCCACAGAGAGACATAATAAGACATAGACAATATGATACCTTGAATAATTCTATTCTTTATTTTAATATGTTTCAAATTTAAAAGCTTTTTGGGCTTTTTAATGAATTTCTTTCAGCAGCACTTTAATTAATCTTATGACATCAGGATTATTTGCAACAATTGATTGGTTTAAAAAAGAAAACCAATTATACAATTTTTTTATTAATTTAAAAGTCAATCACAATTCTGATTATCATAATCTTTGTCTATCTCATGTTTAATCATAATCTCGCTATATGAGCATTTAAATCCAAGTCAAGCAAACTTAAATTTATTTCCACGTTGTAGCTATATTTTGGTTGCTTTTTAGGTAGCTAATACATATCTAACAGAAATCATTCTTAATATTGCTCAGCAAATGAATATCTATTTATTATTTAAAGATTAAACCAATGATAAAAAGTTGCCCAAATATTTAATATCAATGTCATAATTATAGCTTTTTTATTGTTTCTTTATGAAAAAGGTGGCCATTTGAAAAAAAATTCTGATTGATCTATTTAAAGTGTTTTTTTTTTTTTACATTTTATCATCATTTCATTTTGTTCTTCATTTTTCTCATGGGTGATATAAAGCTTCAATATTTGCTGTAAGAGAAATAAACCCAAAATAAAATGGTTTGTCATGATATTTGAACACTGGAATAATTGAGTCAAGTTGTTTTATATTGATATTTCACAATCAATTCTCTCTACCAGTTCAATATATTTCATAGAGCTCTAAGGGAGATGATACGATCAGTTTAAAATGTTATTGTTTGATTTTACAATTCAAAATTAATATTTATCTTCATAAAAGTATAATTGGTTCATTATTTATTTTGGTTACAAATTGAATATGCAGAGGAATAATATACCTGTAGTTTTTACATAAACAATGATATTCACTGGTATATTCATTTTAATAAGAACATTTGATAATTTATCATGGTCTACCATGTCAAAAGCCTTGCTGTAATTATATAAACACATTAACATTTCCTCTCATATTCATGTGCCTTTTAAATTACTGTATCATATGCAAGCTCCAATTATTTTATTCTATCCACTTTAATACATCTAGTATAAAAGTCATTAATCTATAATGCAATTTTCAGCATAACCTTAACTTTCAGTTAGTGCATAACTTATAGGACAAAACAATACACATTCTGTTAAAAGTCACTTCTTGAGAAATAGAAAGATAATTTGGATTTCTTAATTTGTAGGTCAATGATTAGTTTTTTAGATAAAATGATATAATTTAATATGATTCTATACTAGTCTTCTTTCATTTTTTGCATTATTTCTGATACAATACCAGTATTTTCTGTGAACTTATCTTTTTAAAATAAACTAATTCTATTTATAATAGCTACTTTATATAACCAGTTTTCTTTTTAATTATCCCAGTTGAGTGTCTTTATATGTAATTCTTAGGTATGCTTTCATTTTTATTTAATCCTTGTTTTGTTTAACAGAATCTGGATTGTGTTTTGTTTTTAAAAGCTTATTTTTATTTTCAATGTCTTTTAAAATACAGGATTTTTTAAAAAATATATATTTAATGCTAATTTGAAAATAATTTCTTTTCTTATAGTTAAAATTTAATTTTTTTTTCATATTTGTGAGTTTTTAGAACGACCAAGATGGCAATCTGTATTTTTGATAAAATTTGATAGTCATATAGTTTCGAGGGCTTATCAAGATGGCAGCCCATATTTCATTAACAATCTTATGATGTTTATAAAATTAATGTTAAATTTTAAAAAAGGATTAACTTCCAATAAAGTTCAATAACAATCTTTTTTTCAATTAATAACTATAATAATAAATTCGGATAAATTTAATTGACAATATTTATTTCAATTTTTTTTTAAAAAATTACTTCCTGAAAATGGGTTAGTTACATTTACAAAATCGAGTGGAGGGCCTGCAATATCCTGAAGATGTCTTACATACATAATAATAAGAATACTATATTTACAGTTTGTTCATGCTTAGTTACATTTACAAAAAATGAACCATAACCATAACCATCATCATCATCATCATAATAATAATAATAATAATAATAATAATAATAATAATAATAATAATAATAATAATAATAATGATGATGATGATGATGATGATGATGGTGATGATGATAATAGTAATAATAATAATATAAATAAAATATTTAAGTTTATTCATGTCATTGTCATGCAATTTGGCATGGCTTCCAAATTTGCTACAGATGTTCTGAAGGACTATAATCTCCTGAAGATCTTAGTTATTAAATTAAAAAAAAGAATTAATATAAAATTTCAAGAAAAGTAATAAATTCTGATAAATTCCCTATAAATTCTGACAAATTTCAAAAAAAAATATTTATTTCAATTTTTTTTTTTTTTACTTATATTACAATGTAGAAGTCATGAGGCACTCTTAATGTTACTGTAACTTTTGGTTCAGCATGTTTATTTTTGATCAGTTTTTTGGTAAATAATGATAATGATCAAAATTTGGAAACTTTCTGTTGCACAACAGGATGCAATGGATGACTTCCAAAGGCATGGAATCCTACCCTCCAGAAAAGTGTGCATTAATGGTCATAATATGAAAAAAAACACCAGGGAAACACATAATACCTAGATTTCTCTTTGGCAGAATTTGTGGCTTTGACTACAACAACAACAAAATTTATTTGTAGCAATTTTAAAAGCCAATAGAGATTGCACACTTTCAATATAAATAAATTGTAATTATTGTATTTATATATTTATTTTAGTTCATTTTCTTTAAACATAACTTGGGAGATTGTAGGCCTTCCACTCATTTTTTGTAAATGTTACTAATCTACAGCCTCGGTAAATATTACTTATGTAATCAATGTGCATTTAATAAATTTATAATTACAACTTTAAATTACTGTAATAGATTTCTAACTATAAAATCTTTCCGTTGACTCATTGTAAATCGAAAGATTTTGCGAATATTAATGGGTAATAAGAAATGTGGACTTAATCAGTGAAGTATTTAATAGCTTCACATTCGCAGATCTAACCACTTCAGCTTCACCTATTTAAATAGAAAGTAGGTTGAAGTAGGGAAGGGTTTCCCTTGGGTTCCCCTCTTTTCTTCCATAGTGTAAGTTTGTGGTTGAACACCTGTAGAGGTCCCTACTATCGCATTTTACATGCATATTCTCAAGGTTACAGCCTCAGTAAATATTACTAACCTATGTTCAGGTAATAAATAAAAAAAAATAGAAATAAAGATTGTTAATTAAATGTATTCATTTTTTTAAAATTTAACATTAATTTTGTAAATGTTAGAAGATGGAAATAAAGATTGGTAATTAAATTTATTGGAATATATTCTTTTTTAAAAAAAAATTAACATTAATTTTGGAAGATTATTGATGAAATATGGGCTTCCATCTTGGTGAGCCCTTGAAACTGTATATTTATCAAATTTCATCAAAAATATGGACTGCCATCTTGGTCATTCTGAAAACTCACAAATACCCATTTTTTTTTACTTCTTTCTTTATCTTTTTTTTCAATTATTATTTTATTATTTGATTGGTTCTTGATGTTTATTTATTTATTTTTAATACTATATATATCACCAGGTATCATCTAGTTTAAAATATTTCAGGAAGTTAGAATAATAATTTTTATTAGTTATTCATTAGACTAGAGATTATTCAATAATGAATAATATTTCTGTAGTGTAATTTTCTCTACACTACACTAAATAGGGATTGGTTTCTATTCACTTTCAACACCTTATTGACAGATGGCATGACCAAAGACATGTGAAAAAAATCAATCTATTTTACATGTTTTTGGTTATATGTTTATGATTATATCCATCTATAATGTGTTAAAAGTGGATAGAAACTAGTCCCTAACCTGTATGAGAATGGTGTAAAAATATTAACCCAGGGATGTCTCTCTTATCATGGATTAATTTCTGATTGTAAGAGAATAACAGAATTGAACATCTATACTAAATCATGAACATTAATAAATTAACCTCCATATATATTTGTGACTGGCTATTAAAATCATACTTGAAACATATATATAGGAAATCAAATTATCATTTTTATGTGAATGTTTAGGAGTTTCAAAACACTATATCACCTGATAATTTAAGGTTGATCTATGAAATGTATGTCATGTGAGAGAGATATATGTAGGATAGTTCATAATTTAATAACAAGCTTTAATGCGAGTTGCGTTATAAATTTAAATTATTTCATTGATTACAAATGTCCCAGATATATTGTTCAATTTATTTTATATTTTCCTTAATAAACATCATCAACTTCATCCTTGGGACATGTCCACTGAAATTTAACTGAAGCTATGTGCATCCTGAAATAAATAGATGTTTAAACTTAAAAAAATGCAAAAAGTAATGTGTTTTTACTTCTATGATCTATTATCCTTCCTAGTTTGCAAAATATAATCAATAAAGGTAATTTAAAGAGAAAAAAACATTTTTGTATCAAGCATTAATTTAAAACTTTATTTAATTAATAAAAAAAAAACGAAAGTACTTATTGAATTGAAAATAGATGTTAGTTAATGCAGATGTCAGGTCAGTATTTAATTTAACATCACAAAAATGCTTTTATATAGTAGGTGCTACTAATTCAATATAGATGTTGAAATAAATAATTATTTATAAAAAAGACTTTTATATTTTAAAAAATATATTTTAAATGTATATTTTATTTTGTAATTTATGTTATTTTTTAAATGCTTTTACTGAAGTTGAAAAATCTGTTTTTTTTTTGTTTGTTTGTTAATTTCCTAGCTCACTAGAAAGTGCTATAAAGATTTTTTTTTCCAATTTAATAACATTTTTTTAACATGTAAATAATAAGAAAGTTGTTTATAATATAGTTTTGGTAAGCTTCTTTTTTTTTTAAAAAAAATGTTTTTTCAAATAAAAAGATAAAATGTCAACAATTTCAAACAAATAATAAATTTACTGATTTCTTATACATATGTAATTATGTACACATGCTAAATATATATATATATTAGCTTACTGCACAAATATCTAGTGATATATATTGTATCGGTCAAAACATGTTGATCCATCTAACATGAGTTAGAACTCAAAAATGTATTTCAAATCCAGTCAAGCCTGATATTTAGGGCAGGGACCAACCTGAATTTGAACCCACTCCATAAGCCCCAGATCAAACACCTAATGAATAACATAATGATGATACATGAGAATATGCATCACCAACTAGCTCAAAGGATATGATTACTAATGAAACTACTTAACTGATTCTAAAATAACGCAGCATAGAACTACTTATGGATATCTTTGAAAATGCCAATATATATATATTTGGGTTGCCAAAACAACAGTAAACATTAATACTTAATCTAATTAATAAATCATGATAGGTCAGACACCAAGTGTAATATATAATATTTAATACAAGCAATGATTATATAAATGATGATGATGATTTGCATAACTTGTCTCTAGTCTTAAAACATGAAATTACAACATATAAAGCTAATGGCAGTTTTTCTTTATATATGCCAATAATTGATGCATAAGTATCTAAGGTATAGGTATATATATCCAACCTATGCTCTGACAAAACAGACATGTGTGATTAAAATATGTATAGCATATATGTCAAATGAGTTAACTATGTTGACTATTAATTTGATATTTATATAGAACGAAAATACACTTCTAATTTATTAAAAAAAAAGTAAAATTTGTCTTTCAATACTCTATAAATCAGTTTATAAGAAGCATGAGAAATACAAAAGTATGATTTTAATTAAGCACTTGGCTAAGTGCGATTATTTAGACTTGCATAGAAATGTAACATAATTTGATTTTAAAGGGAATCAATTTGTCACAGATTACAAAGCAAAAAAAATGTGGGCCATTATTTGAATTCATCAATGAAAATGGTATTGGCACAATATGAGCATTGGAATGAAGATGAAGTGAATGGTTTTGTCGACAATTCAAGAAGACCAATGGCTACTTGTTTCAACAAGTACCTTTGCCATGCAAATAATTGTGGAACATGGGGAAATCCAGGTAGGAACTTAGCCACAAACCTTTGGTGTTCCAAACAAGCAGACAAACAAATGAAAAAATAACATTTGTTTTATATTTCGATCAATTAAAATAATACTACAGGAATGACAAAACCTAAGAAATCAAGAAGATAGCTTGTGCCAGAAATGTTAAGAACAGAAATAATATAATTGTCATAATATTAAAGCCCAAATTATATAAGTGCTTGATGTGACAATTTGATCAATAAGATTAAAGTCAAACTTATGCCAGGCCAACTCTAAACCCAATTATATATTAATACCCCTTTATATCATGCTTCCCCCAAACATGAGCACTGGAAAACCAGGCTTAACTCAGAAAATATATTTCTCTCCCTCACAAAACTTCATCAAACCCTTGATGAATTCAAATTAACACATGTAAATAATCTTTTAGAAATTAAATGAACCTAGTCAAGAGCATAGTAGCTATAAGTTAAGCTAATAACATTTATATCAGCTCTTGGTAAAATTATATCAAATAATTAAATAAATCTTTCAACCTGATAATTAGTAGAGCTATTATTAATTTAGTTCTTATAGGTAAGAAATAGGCTATAAAACTTTATATGGTAAATATTTTCTTAGGATAATTTAAATGAAAACATTATCGAGTTGAGAGTATTATTGGCATATTATATCACAAGTAAATGACATTAATAATCATTAAAACAAATACAAGTAAAAGTTAATCAAAATAAACTGCCTTAAGAAGAAAAAGAAAATTATTAAAGTATTAATTTAGAACTAAAGATGTAACCACATAGAGAATTGCTGTGTAACAATTTTAAGCATAATTAGATGAATAAACAAGATTTAAGGCAATAATTACTTTTAATGTAATTAGTGAGATTGTTCATAAATAGATTGGAAAGTTGCAGTTTAATCAAAATTAAAAATTAACAGTCCTTCATGATTTTTTTGTTTATTTAGGAGCACAGAGTCTGGTTAGGTTTAGAAGAAAACATAGCTGGGCACTTAACTCAAATAAAATTAATTTTATAGATTAGTTTCATTGTGGATTTTAGCCAGCTTACGATTTGGTATTTGAGAGTTCTATTTTAGCAGCAACATTTGAAGATTTATTGGGGAACTTCAGGATCCAGCAATCAGATCCCCCAAGTTAGCCGTGTGCCATACTGCGAATACAATTAAGGTTGAATATTAAAACAGACATAATTTCCAGTGGCAACTTTTCTTAAAAATTGAAAGTAATGGCTGCTTTTAGGTCATTTTTCAGGGTATTTGTATGCTCTTTTCTGTGATTTTTTCCACCCATTCTGATCTCTATGTTTTATAGCTAAAGATTTTGTCTTGTTACTAAAAGAAATTTCTCTAATTGAAAATTGATCCATTACTTCGATAAGAGCTTCAAATCCATTATTTTGAATTAATTTTCTACTTAGAAAATGAATTCGTAAAATGTAAACAAACGATTTTAAATTAGAACTGCCCTTAAATTAAACTTGTTATTTTGAATTAATTTATGAAAGATTCCCCATTGTCTTTGAAAAAGGACGATTTAAAAACTTATTGAAGGAATGTAACTTTCGATCATAAAAATTTGACAAAATTGCAAAATATAAAATAAACATTACAGTGTCAGGCATTTGTGGTCAAGACGTCAGCGACAGCTGCTTTACAAGCAGTTATCCTGTGTTAGCAGGTTCACTTGCCGGCTGATGCTATGAAACATGGGGAAAAAAAACATTACATTGTAATAACTGAAACACAGGCTTGTTATATACCTGTGGCTATATATATGTAACATAGGGTATATGAGCACAGACTTTCACACCACCCACCTCTCTCCACTCTATCTAATAACACTGATACACCTTCAGTTATTACATTATAGAGATGTCTGCCCATCCTTGCATATGTATTAAATGGATTATGTCCTGTACATGGGGTTCAAATGGCCCAGAGGGCCACGAGGGCGACACAAAACCCCCCGGCCCCGGGGGGGCCTGCCCACCCCCCCACATCAGATTTTGATGGGGGGGAGGAGGGGAGGAGTGGGGGGGAGGAGGGAGTCCAAACCTTTAAATAAGGAGAATATACTATTTTATTATATCTCAGACTATTAACTTTAAATATGAGGGAAGGAGAAGGGGCGGACCCAGGGATGGTGGGTGGGCTGGCATGAAATAGAGTGGGTGGTGGTTTATTTTTTTTTCAAGAATATATGGGGGTGGGTGAAGAGTTTTATAAAAAGGGGGGGGGGGGGGGGGGGGGGGAAAGTCTTTTCCCATATACCCTATATTACATTGTAATGAAATCTTATACTAACACATATTTAACCATTTATAAGCAATACATGCCTCATCAAATACTAAATATTTTTTAAAGAGCATTATTTATTATTTTACCATAATATAATTGGTAGTATAAATAGAATTAAATATAACATAATTAGTTTTAATAAATATTTAAATAACATAGCAGTTTTTAACCGAAGTCAGACGTATATGGAAAAGGGTATAAAATATCATTACAGGATCTGGAAATATTTACAATTAGTAACGGGGTTTAAATTAGGTAAATGGGTGGAATATCATGAAGTTTGGATCGAACTTAGATACGATCACTTCAATATGCACTATATGTGTGAAATTGATTTAAAGATAAATTATATGTATTGAGTGAAGATCATTTACAATATAACTTAGGTAAGCATTTTTTTTTTTTTAAATAAAAAATTTCCAAAGTAAAAATGTTTTTACTTAAAAGAATATTTTATATTTTTAATCGCTTATACACCCATATATTATTTTGTACACATAATAGATAAGATATATACATAAGGGATATATATTTTAACCTATAGCAGAAATATCTAGTGATATATATATATACATGCAAACTTTCTCCTATTTGGAAAGAATTTTTTAAAAAACATTCCTAAATTTAACATTTTTGCTATGGTGGAATTTTAACGTTTTATTCAAATCAGTGTTTGTAGCGCCTCTACAACCGTCTTTCTACCTTTTATAACTCTATGGATGGCTTGTGTGACCAAGTCAAAACGTCAAGTATATTAATATTAAAAGTTTTTAACACGGATGAACCCGCAAAATATGTACTTTATATATATCGACTATTAGTCTCGGGTCAACTTAACATATTATATAGTTTTACATTTGAATTTATTTAAAAATAATAGAGATCATTTTTTTTTATATTAAATGTTTTTATTGACTCATGCACTAAAAGGAAAAAAAAAAAACTAATTGTTTCTTCAACCACAATTGGGGTTTTTAGATTTAACTTTAAATAAAAGCATGGAGAGATTCAGAAATTAATTAATTCAATTCCTTGTTATGAAAAATAGGGATTGGATTAATTAATTTCTGTCCCCTTCCACCCCCTCCCCACAATACTTTTATTTCAAGTTAGATTTAAAGACATCAAATTGTGGCTGAAGAAACATTTTTTTTTTTTAGTGCACAGTCACTAAATGCATTTAATATTAAAAGTGTTTTATCTCTATTATAATTTGTATTTTAAATTGCATATTAAGATATAGAAAATAAATAAATTTTATCATATGGAAGATTAGATGTAGGGTATTATTTGATAGTGAGTTGGCTGATCCTATTGAAGACATTTTCTTAAAGTTATTATATAAAGCTAAAGAAAGTGATCTAAGAACATGCCTGTCTAGCCTTGCTGAGCAAACATGGAGTCAATTACATATTTAGCAATAGCCATGTATATTATTTATTCATGACACTCAAACTTTACACGCCATGGGATTTATATGCCAAATTAGATCACCCCTGATAAGTAACGTAACTTAAAATTTTACTTTTAATCTTGTAATCTTCATCTAATTTAATATCTAGTTAGTCTTTAATGTGTCAGTCATGATCGTAAACATGAACTCTATATTACAATGTATATTTTACTTTTTGTGCAAATAAAGATTATTTGAAAAAGAAAAAAAAAGAAAATAATAAATAATAGTTTAAAGATCCAATAGAGGGAGTGGTAATAAAAAAGAAAATTAAAAATATTAATAGTAAATGTTTTGAAAAGAGAGAAATAAAGTTAAAGAAAATAAAAGTTAGGTTGAAATGTATATGAAAGATGATATTAAGTAGTAAATAATAAAATTATTATTTGAAAATGTTTATTTTTAAAAGAATTATATTTACAATTAAATAAATAAGAGTTGATATATATAAAATTAATTGGTTCTTGCACCTAATAATATTTGTGATTAGTCTGGTATACTTTATACCGAATGACAGTTCATAATCTAATAATAAGATTTTATGAAATTGTGATGTAAATTAAAATGATTCCATTATTTACAAATCCTCTCAGGTACATTAATCAATTTATTATATGTATATTTTTATAAGCTACCAATATTTAAAAGAATATTCGATACTTATCAGTATTTCTACTGCTATGCCTTGATCATAGTTGAAACTTAGGACTTTTGTTCAGATAAATGAAAATTTATAACCAAGCCTAAAGATATTTTAGGCAGCAGAACAGCAGTTCATGCAATCATTAGGCAGTAAAACAGATATGTGACTATTATTAAGAAGGGTGTAAAGCTCCAAGATAATGTAAAATGTTCTAATAAACATTTAAACATAAAATAGTTTACATTAAGGTGTAACCTTCATTGCTAATGAAGTAATGAAGGAACATTGGTCATAGGAGCCTGTGGTCTATCATTAACTAATATTGGAAACTTAGCTGTGTCAAATACAAATACAAGATAAAAATAGCAATGGGTTCAAAATCTATAACAACTGGAAAATCCTTAACCAAAGAAAATTCTGTATTTGATTAGAACTGTAACTTTTTATTCTGATGTTTAGCTGCCCAATCCAGATTATCCTCAACTTTCTGTTCTGACTTGTTAAAAAGATGTTAAAGAAACAGAAATTCATGTTAAAAAGATCTTCAACCAATAGAGATATTTTAAACACTAAAAACCTAAAAAGACTGTCAAAAACAATAGCAGATCCATTTAAATATTTTACTTTTATTTTAACATTATCAAATGAATATGGAAAAGGAGAACACAAAAGAATAATAATTAAATAGCAACATGTAATCCCATTTATTGCATTTAAATTATTTATATTTGCATAGAATGTTGAAACTTCAATATGTCTCCTGTATCAGCTTACAATAGTATAAGTATTGATATTATAAAGCTTATAAAATTTATTTCTACTAGGGGACTGTGTACAGTGTTTTTAGTTATTGTAAACTTTCAAATAACTAAGTTCATAAAACATTGCTCCTGATTCTTATCATTCAAAGAAATGTAACTTTTTATTCTTTAAAAAAGAGTCAATCTTCATACCCTTATTTAACATGAATCTATCTCATATGTTTTCAGATTACATATGTAGATATACATAAAAACTATCTATATGTTTTTTTTTTGTTGTTGTTGTGAAAATAAAGTTCTCCTGATAATTATAAGCCATTATGAAATTTGTCAAATTTTGAAGATAAGAGATGAATATACTTTTTGATGTTTTGTAGGAATAAATAGAGATGAATATACTTTTTTAAATGATGAAATAAAGATAGTTAAAAATTTTGTATTTGAAAAACTTTTTTTCTTAAGATCACATCAATCTGTAGAAATGGGGCTATTTTACTGAATAATTATTTTTATGTTGATTTATTTTAATCAATAGATAGAATAATGTGTTTTGTTTTTTTTTTTTTTTTTAAAAAAAAGACTAAATGTATTATTTAAATTTTTTTATCTCTCATCTTACACTTTATTTAGATTTGATAGTAAAAATAAAAAATTTCTATATAGGTTATCTTTTTTTAGATGTTTATAAATTGTGATGTTCACACATGCTTTAATAATTTTATAACCAGTACATGTATCATTGTACTTTTTTTTTGTTTTTTTATTTATAATGTTGAAGCTATATTGAAAAAAACCACTTCATACATATTTTATATATGCTACAAATTAGATGAAAATAATCCCTTACTTCAGTTAATTGTTTATGTGAATATATCTATATATCTTTACACACTAATTAATAGATCAATAACATTGTTTGATATTTATTTTCAGTATTTCAGAATTTTTATTAACTAAATAAAGGTTTGAATTAATGTGAAATACAATAGTTTGTTTCTGCTCAGCACTTTAATTGTAGGCTTACCGTTGTAAAAAAAATAAAATAATAGTAATAATATTCATGAGACAGAAAAAAAATTTTCAATATAATTAAAAATTAGAAAAATTTAAGAATTCAGAATAGAGATAAAGGAATTTCCAGTAAATAATGCTCACAAAACCTCTCTTTTTTTTTTCTGTATTATTGGGCTCCATAGTGTCCGTTTTACTATTTTTCATTGCTGCAGCTTGTTTCATGCAACTTTAAAAAAATTAATATTTATTAAATTAAAAAATGTATTAATAGCTCCTACCATCTATATAAAAGCATTTTCATGAACTTAAATCGAGTACTGGCATGGCATTCAAAATAAACTAAATAGCAATAATATCTATTTCCAATTTTTTTTACGTATTCCAGGTTTTTTATATTAATTAAAGTTTGCATTAGCATGTGATACACTTTTTTTTCTCTTCAAAGTATGTTCATTGTCTTTATTTATTTATTTGTGGGGGAAAATTAGAAAGCATGATAATTCATACAAGTCAAAACATGTTACTTCTTGAATTTCTTTGGTTTTAAACATCTTATTTTAGAACGGAGGTGACTAGAATTGATACTTCAGCACTCATGCCCAGAAGTTGAAATTGATATTATTAATGAAAATATGATATAAACATATATATTTAAGTTAGCTTTTATAAATACATCATTCATCTTAACTCTATCACATCATAAATATCCATCAGTACACAGACAGACCTTTTTGTCTCACCAGTCATGTATTTTGAAACTATGCCACTTTCAGGTGAGTTAAACATAAATATACATAAGAACTTAAATTCATGTATATATTTAAAACTTCCATTTCAGCACACATCCCTGACAGACATGTATAAAGATATCTGAAAAAAGACAAATAACTTTCAAAATGTGTACTTCGTATTGAACTAGCATTCGTCAGCAAATTACCTTCGTTTATTTACATCTTCATTATTAGTTCAGTATTTATAGATAACAAAATATTATAGTTTGATTTATAAGTGTCAAATTTTCTGCAATCATTATTTTGACACTCAATCGCTTTACATAAATACATGAATGATTATTACTAATCATTTATTGAATTGTACATATAGTGTCATTTTATGTGTGTAAATATATTGTATATAACATCAGGCTCAATCATTTTATTTTTATTTAAGGGGGGAGGGGAAATGAGAAGAATTATTTTTCTCATGGTAACTTTAGGATATTTGTTCAATAGGAATTTAGTTATGTTATATTTTATAAAAGGTTGATCATATGACAAAATTTGAGATATTTTAACTTTAAAGAATGAAATGGATTAAAAAGAAGAGTAAAAAAAAATTATGGCATTCAATCTCATGAAGACATCATTTAATGTTAAAGGAAGCTGGTTTTTGAAGTGAATGATGGGAAAGCTATTTTGTTTTGTATATATATGTTGTTTATATCTTGATGAATTTCATTTGAAAAGGTTTATTTATTAATAAATGAAATCATGGTCATAGAAGAATTTTAATATTTTTTATGACTAGTACTATAATGTTATATGATTTTCTTTTTTTGTTTCATATATATATATATATGATATAATAATATTTAAATGCACATATTGTAATAAACCTCTACAAGTCAGACTTTTAAATAAATTTGCATATCTATTAATCAGACAAAAATGAAATCATTTTTATCTAGTCTACAAGTTTTTATATTGATATTAAAATTTGAATATCAAATAAAAATGGATTTTTATTATCTGATTAGTAAATTACATTAATGTGTGAGTGTTATTTTCAAACTTATTGAAATGTCCTTAAAAAGTTTATCTATAAAGGATTATTATCATATGCACAATTACTTTACAAATATTTTTATATATCCTCAGTACTATATAATTGATAGGTAGTAGTTTATTTACAAAGTTGTTATAATTAATAAAATCCTTATGTAAAAATCCTTATGATTTGTTAATGATATATTTTAACAATATACAACTATTTAATACAATGTCCGAGAAGTCTACAATCAGCTGGAGTAGGAGTTATTTTAAAAACCCATTTGTAATATTATCTCACATTAGGCTCTGTAATTGGCACTTTATATATATATATAATTTCAACTAATTTCTTCAATCATTGATTGATTATCACGATGATAAATTTTTAGTTTACTTAAAAACATATTGGGTCTTTTAAAAAACTTTTTAGAATATGGGTCTTTTTTGTTAAAATCTAATTTTCGATCAAATGGAAAACCCATGGCCCGTTTATCTGGATATAGTTTTCCTATAAATCCACACAGTCTTACACCATATTTACAACCTGGTAATGAATTTGTTGAGTTGCTTTTCACATTTTTCACCTATAATAAATAAAAATTACAACTTTATACAATGCAATTTATAAATAACAACAAATATATAATAAGTATTAAGATTAAAATCTTACAAATCTTGTTAACATTTGCATTCTAACTGCTTTACCATTGATATTCCCAATACTATTTATTTACCTTCACTTTACAATACTATCTTTGAAAGTCTGCTCTTCAAGTATTAATTTTGAAATAATTTTCACATATGCTTAAAAAGATAATCTCATTTATCTGCCCAACGCTGTTTCCCCTTAAAATTATTCACATTAAATAAATGTAGATCCACCTAGTGGAAAGTGACCAGCATAGATAGTCATCAACTTTTATTCTCAATGTCAATGTTTTTTTCCACATGTCAAATTGCTGACTGGGAAGTGAACCTGGGCCAGCTGCTTAAAAGGCAGCTATGCTAAGTACTAGTCATCAACGCTTGGCAAGTCAATGTTTTTTTTTTAGTATAAAATATCCACTTTTCCTTATTTCTAATATTCAAAGAAAATCTAGCATTTGTTAATTTTTATGTGTTGCAAAATATAATACTGTGCTTATTTTATCTGACAGACATAAATACTTTTGCAGGAATGCAAATATTAACGTAATAATAAATAATTAAAATATTTTTGATAATGAATAAAATAAAATAGTTAGATATATATAGATCTCTAAAAGTCATGTGATTATAGAGCTTGAGAGTTGAGCTTCTTTCCAATGACCTATAACCTTGACTCCATCATTCCATCACTCTCTTAAACAATGCAAAATGTTGTTTATAATTTATATAAGTAAGTAAACTTTTTCTGTCACTTATTTTAAAAAGTATAAAAGAGTAATAATAAAAAATTAATTTTCAAATGATATTAAAAGTAATTAGATAAAATTATGAAAAAATGTATTTTGTAAATAGTTTGTATATTGTCTTATTAGATAGCTTTTTGATTCAGAAAATAAAATGAAGGCTGAATCAAAACTGTAATCAGGTGTGAGAAAAAAATAAACCAAAATTTGAGTCAAGTTGAGATACCCTCAACATTTATAATACTTTTATTATTATTATTTTTTTTGAATTGCGCAATCTAATTTTGATTTAAAAACCTAAACCTGTACAAATACTAGCTATAATAACTGTTTAATTTATTTGCCAACTCACATATTTCTGAAAATGGTATATTGGTTGCTATTATTATTGGCAACATTTTAAAGTAAAATATTTTGTAATTAATATTATTTTGAAAATAATTCTCACAAATACACATTAGACACATGAAAATGACAGAACAAAATAGAGATACTTTACAGTAAAAAAGGGAATTAGAACAAGTGGTGATGAAAAAAATGAATGTCAAAAGAGAATGTATTTTTGAAAAAAAGATGGAGAGAGAAAGATGAAACAGAAACATGAAAGGGGAGCAAAAAGACAAGTAGAGTCGAAAGACACAAAACAATTGGAAAAGCAATAAAAGTTGAGTTAGATGGAGGAAAGAAGAGTTAAGAGATAGAGTAGAATGTTAGTGAGAGGCAAAAAATTTACCTAAATAAAAAAATAGGTGAGAGTTGGGAGACAAATCGAAATATATAGGGAAAAAACACTGATAAAGTTAATGAAAGTTTGAGAGAGCGAGAGAGACAGAAATAATTCAGTTAAAAAAAATAGAGTATTAAGAAAAGGAAATGGTGCACAATATTAATCTTAGCTTCACCACAAACATTTTTTTATTAGTGTGAAATACAATATGACAAGGAAATGTCGAATATTTTTATATCAATTTAAATGATAAAACAAGAATATCATTCTATTCTAGAATCATTAGAATAGATGAATTAGTATTTACTAGGTAGATGTGCATTTAAATCTTCTTTTCCAAATCAATTTTTGGGTTTTGTGTTTATTAATAAGATTTTGAAATTTAAACCAGAAATCATGCAGTTATACATACATATAGTTATATAACAAATAACTACAATTAATTCTATTTTTCTATTTAAGCTAAAACCCTGAAATTGAAAACGCTCTGAAGTTTTGGACCCAAGCCAATTTTCTTGAACAGTTATATAGATATGATTTTGAATCAATAATTAAATATTTGAATATCCTCAGAGTTTTGTTATTTGTATGTCCTTTTTTCTTCTGACTAGAAATGTTAACAAATCATCTAATTCTTTAGCCTGATTAATCAATAACACTAGAGTAGAGAGTTACTCTTGTTTTATTATATATTATGTAAACTACAATAAGTAATAAAACTGACATATTCAATGGCTATATATGAGTAAATAAGCATTTATTTTTATATAACGCTATGCATTCAAAGATCAGCCTTTCAAGCTAATTGTGCATGCGTCTTCTGCGAGTGTTAAATAATAAATGAATACTTCACTCTACAATACAAGATATAGTATTTATGCAGGAATAAAAGGAATCCTCTTATTCCTACAACTCAAATTCTTTTATATGAGCAAATCTGAAGTACTGTTGAATAAAGCATGAGAGTAGAATTCTCACTTTAAATTACTATCTACGATGTTGTGATGAATGACGTCGGTGAAATTGTCTAGAATTTACTAAACGTCACTCTAAGTGAAACTTAATTATGAGTAAATAAGCATTTATTTTTATATAACACTATGCATACAATTGTATACATTCAAAGATCAGCCTTTCAAGCTAATTGTGCATGCGTCTTCTGCGAGTGTTAAATAATAAATGAATACTTCACTCTACAATACAAGATAAGACATTTTGCGGGTTCATCCATGTTAAAAATTTTTTTATTATTGCTATAGCGACAATTTGACTTGATCACACAAGTCATCCACTGGGTGATAAAAGGTAGAAATATATGAACTAACTAAAGAAAGAATAAAAACATAATAAAAACACAGAATTACTTCTCTATAAAACTGCTTTAATATTTCAACTAGCAGATTGGTATTCATCAGAAAGCAAAATAACATCACAAAAGCCTTCAAGGGTAAACTTATAATAATTAATAAAACAATACACAAAATGTGTAACTTGCTTTTAAGCTTGTATGAAACAAATTGTTTTGGGGATGAAGATTTTTTGATAGAGATTTTGAATTCTTTCTCTTTCAGTGCTTATAATTAAAGCTTGTTTGGAGCTAGTGGTAAACTCCATATAGTGAACATTTTAGTACAAGCTTAAAAGCAAGTTACACATTTTGTGTCTTGTTTTATTAATTATTATAAATGTACCTTTGAAGGCTTTTGCAATGTTAAATTTCTTTGGCTATTAATATATGGTGACACTGAACTGATTTTAGACTTATATAACTATCTTGTTTGTAAGGCTGGATTTGAAGACATTTACATGTTTGAAAAAGTGAGGTTTTCAAATTAATAATAACATATTAAATAAGTGCTGATGTTTGTGTTGGAATTCTGGTTCTAGTGTCTGAAATCCTAACTCTTCACTGAAGTGAGCCATAAGCTCAAAAACAATTGGTCTGGGGATGAGGATTTTCTGATAGAGATTTTGAATTCTTTTTCTTTTGGTGCTTATAATTAAAGCTTGTTTGGAGTTAGTGGTAAGCTCCAACTAGTGAACATTTTAGTACAAGCTTAAAAGCAAGTTACACATTTTGTGTCTTGTTTTATTAATTATTATATATATTGTGACCTTCTGAATAGGCACAAGTAATTAAGATATACTGTATCAGTGATGAATAACTGCATTTAACTAAAAAAATGAAATATCATTAAAATTTTAAAAATTTTTGGTTAATGATATAAAAACCTATGTGAAATTTGCTTATAAATGTTAGTTGAGAATCTCATAGGCTTTTAGTAATTATTATTGTATTTGATGAAATATTTAATGGTAGAAAGGGGGGTGAATTATTACAGGAATTGTTGATATGCAAGTTAAGTTGATATAAATTTGTTTTATTTATTTGCAGAATAGTTGTTGATATTTGTTTAGATGGTTTTCTGATTTATTATTCATTGGCACACCCACCTATGTGTAGATATTATAATTAATAAAATATGTTTAACCCATAGCCATATCAGTTATATTTTAGTCAGGATAATTCAGTATTTATGTAGCAGCATATCCGTATGTTTGTATGTCTGTATCATCTCTTCATCTCATTTTCATATTTAATTACAGTATAAAATATTACATCTACAATAAAACATTTAAATTATAGTAAATATCTTTAATAACTTTACAAATACATTTTTGAGTGATTAATGGATATCTGGATTAGTGGATTATTTAACAAATTAAATTGTGCTATCAACCATTTTATTTAATAGTTAATTAATATTCATTTGTTTCAAAATTGTAAAAAAATATTTTTTATTTGTATTATTAGTTTGATTTAATTTAAAAAATCAAAATGATTTTATTTTCTTCAAGAAAAAAATTCTTGTATATTTTTTTTCTTAATTACAGAATGCAAAGGGTAGAGATAATATTTAGAGAATAAGGATAACCTCTTGATTAATGGAAGGGATATATTTTAACTGATAGTCAGTAATAGAAATTTATTGTTTCATCCATTTCTTGGTTCATTCTGCTTCTGCCAATTCTTCTATCTCTTCCAGAAATCAAGTCAGTTTAAACTTCAAAGTTAAAACTTTTAAACATTATTATTTTAAATTATATAATTTTAAATCTTCTATTATAAATTAATTTATAAAACATATTATCACTAATGAATATAATAAATACAGAATTAATATCTAACCTTTATCCTTTACCTCACATTCATACTTATCAATAAAAAATGGGGCGGAAGTTTATAAACATACAAATGACTAATGTCAGCGTTTAGAATTCACATTTATTACCTTAATTTCATCATTACATTTAACTTATGATAACATATACCAACATTTAGCACACTTTAAATATAAAACATCTATGGCCTCCCCCTCAGCAATCATAACTAATTTTTCTTAATTATACAAAAACTAATAGTGCCTAAATACCAAGCTGATAACCCCACTTTTATACATCGACTAACATATACTTATTCTAGCCAATCACACACCACAAACAATATTATACAAGAACTAACACACACTAAGCTAACCATTAATTCCACATCTAATCATCCCAAACCTAAATTACCTATCTTAAGTTAACAGGAACCATGTATAAATTATTCAATGATTATAAACCTTTAAATCAGAGTTTATAATCCACATTCTAATTTCTAACTCCCACAAATTAGCAGACTAAACATTCCTACACAAAACACAGCTTAATTGAACAGATCAAAAACAACATACACCTCTATACCAAATATCTACTACAGGCAGGTATAAACTCCACACTATCAACAACAAAATCAACAGTTTCATACAAAAATCACCATTAATAAAAACAATATTAAACTTCCATATACACTCTTCCCCACATACATAAAATCTCCCACCAACTAATCAAATTTGGGCAATAAATTTAAAATCACTTCATACACCCCCTCACTAACCGTCTCATCAATAACTCCAAGACAAATAGAACCTTCTCAGACCTTCATTCATTTACAGCACATTGCCCACAACCCATTCCCATTTATTTTGAGAAAAACAACAACCATCCGGACAGCCAACACAGATACACATATAATAGAGCTATGAAAAACAACGATAACTCATCAACATTTGGAACACTCCAAGAAGCTGGACATTTATTTGAACCTTCCCACCCTAAAATAGTCTGTATCGAAAAAAGCATGCGGAAGATCGAAGCGACTACATCAACAACAATAACAACCAACAAAGACAGACACAGCTGACACTCTAAACCGACATTTAGTCCATTTGCAGCTTGCAACAACTTCTCCGCCCCTTTTTTTCAGCCCACGCACCCTATGAAATGAGGTAAAGGACCTCAAAAGCGCTTAGCGTATATTAATTCCTGTATCTTATTATAGCTTCACATTCAAGCGTGACTCAAGCGTGACATACGCTTAATTTGTTTTATAAATTATTATTTTATAAAAGAAATTATGGGAATTTTAACAACCAGACAGCTTTAAGCAAGGATATCAGGCTAAATTATAAGAAAGGTATATATTTTTTTTATTTCTTTCCACTCAGTTAAATTAACTCTATTGTTTTTAAAAAGTATTTCTATGCTGATAAATTTAATCTACTTGTCTACTTATATTTATTATTATTATTATTATTATTATTAAGAAGAAAATGAAAGTGTGTGAATATCTTAATGAAATCTATGCAGGACTATTTAACAAAACTTACTATAGACTCTCAGCTCAAATTATATTATGCTTATATAAAAGTCAAATTAAACAAAAGGATGCATGTGTACTTATCGTGCTATATTTTGAATTACTACGTAATGATAATTTTCATTTGTTATTCATGATTATAAAATGTTTTTCTTAAAGAAGTAAATGCATGGCTTACAAATAATTAACTGATTACTGATATTTAATGTTCATATGACTCAAGTTGAGTGGAAGAACATTAATATTGTATATTTTTTGTTCTTCTCAATGTGTGGATTTATTATAAAAACAAAATATTATTGTTTAAGGTGCTGCAGATTTTATGTAAATAATTAATTAGCAATGGACCAAAATAATTGTATTTGTGATAATGTATAAAATTTATGTCAAGTTAATTTTTTTCTTTTGAAAACCTGCTAAAGTTACTGTTAAATTAGAATATTTCCGGAATTAATTAAATGATCATTATAAAAGAAATACGTAGCTGAAACTATCTTTCCATATCTCAGTCATTATATAAAAGTTTATTACTTATGCATCATATAAGTAAGTAATTATCTTTTCTCATTTTCATTTTTTCTATTTTTTTTTTCATTTTTCATCGCTTCCCCCTTTTTAATGATTTTTTTGTTTATTGCTATTAATGTACTATAGATAGATAGAAAGGTATTATTTTATTTATTTGCTTATTTTAATTTATGATATTTTCTTCAAGATTGTCTCAGACGGATAGTATCGCAAGTTGCAATATGCTGGTAAATTATTCTTATTTAAATATGATTTCTTATGTAAGTTATATATACATTTTGGTTATTTTATTGAAGAGAGGTATATTTTTTAATGTCTTGAAGTGAGCATTTTTGGCTTTCAGAGTAGCACAAGTATGAAAAAAATAGTGTGTCAGAAATGGCTAAAGCCTCATCAATAATAATTATTGCCTTTAAAAATTTAAAACAGCTAATAGTCTGTTATAACTAAAAGTTTTATTTTCGGTTTACCATTTACTTTATTGTAATGTCTGTGTATTATATAATCTAGAAATTATTTTCTCACTCTTATTCATACATATGTGTGTCTGTCTTATGCAATCTATTTTATATAATTAGTAAATAAACAGTTTTATAACTGTTTCTCTCTATTAATTTTGGATAATGTAGTATTCTAAAAGAATTGAAGAAATTAGTGATTTATCTGTATGTATATTTATTTTCCAATGTATAAAATGAAAGGTATTAAATAGCTATGAGAAAGAAAGTTATTCTTGATACGTTCTATGTTTATTGGGATTGACGACTCTCTCCCTTATTATATCTAAATATTTGCCATAAATGAAGTAGATTTCTAGATTGCCTACATATGCATTATAAAATATTTTATAAAGTTAAGTGATATATCTTTTCTTTATTCTGATGGTAAGATAGAGTTCCACCAATAATGTACCTTGAAGTTAGGTAGTTGTTGTTTGATTTATTAGCCAAGAAGCTTATTTATTCCTCATGTGCTTGAATTTTTTTTGAATGTTTATTTTTCATGTTATCATAGAATCATAGCTATGTGTGGTCAGATAAATAGTCAGATTAAATTCTTTATTGAATATTTAAGTAGAAATAGTATTATATTTGTTGGTTAATCTATGACATTATCCGTAGTAAAATACTTATTTAATAATTAACAAGTAAATTGACAATACATAAATATATTGATTTTCTCTTAAATTGTGGCATAAGATGTAACACGCACTTAATGCAAATAATCTTGCAGACATGAAAGTATATTATTATTAAACTTACAAATCAGGAAATCTATATTTTGAATTTTTTCATGCTTTAAATCATCAAATCATCAGAATGATTATTTTTATTTTGAATGTATGGAAAAAAAGAGATATTTAAAAGGATTATTTTATGGAGCTATTTAAAGTTATGCTCTTGACAGAAAGTCAAAGTTAGTAATTTATTTTATTCCTATAATTGATATTATGACCTCTCCAACTTATATGTTTGTGCTCATAATATGATATTTATTTATTTAGTATTGTTTGCTAATAAAATGTGTTAGATAGCTTAAATATATTAGAAATCAGAATATTAGGGCATTATTTATTTGTTAACTTATGTTCATAAATGTCTAAACAATAAATGACAAAACATGTAATAAAAAGTGATTTCAAACCCAGGTTACCAAACTTATTTGTGAGTTTAGAAATTAGTAGAAGCAGTCCCACTGTGAATTAGCTATATCTATTTGAATTTCAAATGTAAATAAATGCTTTGTTATTTATTCAAAACTTTGTCTCGAGTTGTTCTTATATGCATTTGTATTCTAGTTTCCACATTCTACACATCTATTACAACATAAGTACATTACTCTATAAATTTGATAATACATATACTGAAATCTGATAATATTGTTCTCTTGATTCAATCAGTATATGAAATACTTTACCATCAGGTAAACTTATAAAAATGTTACATACTTAGTTTATTATTTAGACAATGAGGTGAGATTAAAAGATACATATTTCCTTCATTACCTAATTGCTAGTCCAGTAAAACATTATTCAATTGATTCCATTATATATTTTTTATTTATAGTTATAAATTACTGGATAATAGAATTTCTTTAATCAAACTTTATTACAGATTCCCTGAGATTTGATTGCATCTTTCCAAATTCACATTAATTTAGCTATTTAGATTAAGATGTGCTGAATAGTGGAGTTATTTAGTATTATGTTTTTCTTTTTTTTTTGTTAAAATAATATTGAGCTAATATAGATTATGTTTAGATGATGGAAGAGATCAATTTGAAATTATATTTATTAACTTGGACAAATGAAAGTTTGCTGGCCTCCATCATTTGGTTGATTAATAAATGAGGCAAATATTTTATTTTAATGGTTCTTAGTATTTCTTCCTTCATTTATTTATATTCTGTATGTTATTGACTTTATATAATCCCTCCACTGAGCTAAGTTATAAGTTAGGCACAAGTAGAAGAGTCTCAATTTTAATAGAGTCTCAATATTAATTCAAAGCAATATATAATTGTTAATTTATTCTATTCATTAATAGAATTGGCACCCTGGGCATTTGCTCATATAATGTGTAGGATGTTAAGCATTTATTTTAATCTTAAGTAATTATTTCAGATATAATACTATCTAATGTTATATGATGAAAGTAAAATAATAGCAGTAACAAAATAAACATAAATAAAATAGAATAAAATTATGATATAGAGATTCAATAAAATTTCTATGAATTGACTATATAACATAATACTATACATTTTAAATAAAACATACCCTGCACAACTTTATATATATATTATCTTATACAATTTTCTATTCATTTTTAATCGACTAGTTTTCAATAAATTTAAATAGTAACTAGTCAATTAAAAATACATGAAAAATTGTATAAGTATATATAAAGTTGTTCAAGGTATGTTTTATTTATTTTGCATATTGTTATGTTATATAGTCAATTCTTTGAAATTTTATTGAATCTCTGTATCATAATTTTATTCATGTTTTTATTGCTGTTATTTTACTCCCATCATAGAACACTAGGTAGCGCTCTATCTGCAATAATAGGTTAATGTTAAAATAGATGCTTAACATTTGAAAAAGGCACAAAATAATGTGCCCAAAAAGCTTTTTATGCATAATTATATATATATATAGCTGTTGTATATGATATTTTTATTATTTATTATAGCTTAATAAAAAAAAAACATAATGGGCTTCATTAGTTTCCATTTTTGATAATATAATGTAAACTAAAGAAGTAAATGATTTTCTATTATCACTTTATGAGATTATTTATTTTTTAGTTGTATTTATATAATGAACTGTTTTTATCATCTAATATTAAGCATTGAATGTTTTTAAAAAAATTAAACTTTATTTAAATTTTCCAGTTATATTCAATTGTCAGTAATAGTACCCAAGTAACCTGTGTGTTATTACTAACAGTTGAACGTAATTGGAAAATTTAAATAAAGTTTAATTTTTGTAAAGGCATTCAATTCTTAATATTAGATTAAGTAAATAGTCCAATATATACATTTAACTAAATTACCATCATCATAAACCTTCATAAATATTCTATTTTTTTATTTTAATTTATCTATCATTATAAAGTATATTTACTTATTTGAGTTATATATGCATGAATGTTTCTTTTTAGTAAGAAATATTTGTTCATTTGATTTTGTTCTCCCTTTTTGATTATGTGCCAATAAGAGCATTTTGGTAAGTTTTAAACATTACTATTACTTTTAACAGGATAAAAGATAGAATATTTCATCATAATAAAATAATTACTGCAACTAAATTAGTTGTATCCATTTTATTTAATTTATTGTATGGAAATGATATTTGGACATTTTATTTAACAATTCTCAGCAAAATCTGCTTACTGGAATTGATATTTTAGTGATTATGTGTAATTATATATTGGACTATTTCCGTCATTTAATATGAGTATTGAATATCTTTAGAAAAATGTAACTTTAACTTTATTTAAATATTTTAAATACACTCAACTGTTAATAATAGCACAAAGGTTAAGAGTCCAGGTTTGATTACCATGCTAGTACCATCACTGGTCAAGTCAGCAACACCTGAAGAAGAAGGGAGAATAATACCTCTTGAAGGATTGTGCATATATTAATCTGTTTGATGTGATATTACTCAGTTGAATGTATTTGGAATATTTAAATAAAGTTAAATTGTTCTCAAGACTTTCAATACTCATATTAGATTATGAAAATAGTCCAATATATATAAGATCTAAAACACCATCATCACAAACCTTCAGAAAAACACTATAGAGCTTACTGTCTTTGTTGGATTGGACTTGTGATGCAGTTGAAGATTTTCTAAAAAAATACAGTATGATTTTCGTTGTAGAAACCCATTTACATTATAAAAAAACTATTTCAAAGACCTCTAAAACAATTACAGTTTTTTATCACTTGTCATTGGAAAGATAGGGTTAAAGATAAAATTAATTGAGTGTTACATTTAGAAAAATTGTTGAAGTTTTCCAAAACAAATGTTTCCTGCAGCAGTTGTTTTAAACCCATATTACAAAATATCAAAAACAGAATAGTGAACAAAATGCTCTCTATGTGGATAAATTGGCTTATATAACCATTGCAAAAATCATATTTATAATAATTTTTTATCTATCTTTTTTCTTTGGAATTAGAATGGTCATGTTCATGTGTGAGTTATGGTTGATGATAATGTAACTGCTATTATCATGAAATGCTCATGCAAAATTTGATTTCTGTACATGAACAGATATAAGCTTGATATTTGTTAACAGAAACTATGCTAAACAGCAACCCTATTTACAGTTAAGACATATATTAAAAAGAGTAAAGTAACTGCTTAAATAGTCAACTATACAATAGATATGACTCTTTATGGTCTCCAGAGTTAGTAATTTCTATCTAATCAGAATTTATACTTTTATTTTTTTCTCCAACTAAAGATACATAGATTGTTAGTGATCTACCAATATTTAGAAGGATCTTAAATAGTTATTAATTTTTCTACTGTCATGCCAAGAATGTGACTGAATCTTAGAATTTTTTCAGGTAGCTAAAATGTAAAACCAAGTGTAAGTATATTTTTGGCAGTCAGATTATAATCATCCCAGATCTTCATGCAATCATTAGGCAGTAAAATCTGTATGTGGATATTCTTAAGTGGAGAATAAAGCTTTCAAATAATCAAGAATATTCAAGAAAATATCTGATAAAACAAAACATTGAGTGTAGTCTACAATGAACTAATATTGAAAAGTTAACTGTGTCAAATGTGGATAAAAGGTAAAAATAACAATAGGTTCAGCATCTGTATGATTCTGAAAATTTCTCACCAACAGAAAAACCTGCAATATATTAGAACTGTATTTTTTATTTTTGCAGTGAGAGCTTTGAAATTTAATTGGCCAATCCAGATTATTCTGATACTTTTCTTCTGAACTGCTGAAAAAAATATTGGAGAAAGTTAAACTCATATAAAAATATCTACAATCCTTAGAGATGTTTTAAACACTAAAGGTTTAAAAGATTTGTGAAACAATAAAAAATAAAATGTCAGAGTCTCTTAAAAAATTATGTCTTTCGTAAATGAAGCTGAAGAAAGAAAATCAAAAGAAAAGAACAATTTAATAAAAATATATAATCACACTTTTTGCTAGAAATTATTTACAATTGCATTTAATGTTAGAACTTCAATATGTCTTCTATATCAGATTATATCAATAAAAGTATTGATTTTATAACACTTATCAAATGTATTTCTATAACAGTTAATTTTAAATTATGTTTGGAATTCTGTGCTTATTATTTTCCATTACTTATTTTCTCTAATTATCTTATTTGTGATACCTATTTACTCTATAATTAATTGTTTTTATTATTTTATTAATTATGATTTTCTATAATATTAGACTAATGACAACTTAATATGTGCATGGCTAAACATTAGCTTTGATAATAATTATTCTACTTATTCTTAAAGAACACGACATCACATATACTCTTTAGGAATAAACACGTATATGTACACATCTCTTAGCTGTAAGTTTAAATGTATTAGAAATAATTTTTTGAATAATTATTTATGAATTTTCTTATCCTCAATTAATCCCATATATCGTTGTTTTAAATTTTTTTAATAATCATCAAATTCTTTTGACCAAATATTTGAAATGTGTACTAACCATATCATATGCCTATATTTAAATATGCTAGATCTAGAACACAACATAGACAGAATTAATTGAGTTACTGAGAGGCAAATATGGTTATATTTATAAACAATGACTATTAAATAGAACTAATTATATAAAAAAATTCTCAGTTATTTCATTCATACTTAAGCTATCATAAATTAAATAATATTTCAAAAAGACAAACAATAATAAATAATTCTACAAACAAAATGATTATTTATGAACACTAATCCCTTTAACATTTAATTGTAGCTGATACAGATAGCGTTATTTGCTTGTGATATAATAAAAATAAACCCATAGTAAATTATTCTTTGGCAACATATAAATTGACATATCTTATAATAAATATATATTGACATCATATGTAGTATGGTTAAATTACGAATTGATACTCCTTTTAAACATGTACCCATATACAATGGTTCATGATATAAACTATATTTTGTTTCAAGCTCCTTTTGCATACATTGTACATGGCTTAGATTGAACTTCTTAAGAACTATCAAAGAATAAAGGCATTAGCTTTATTATTATAGCTCACAATTTTGTTGATGAACTTTAATGATTGTAGAATACATATTATTTATTAAACTACAATTATATAGCATTTTATAACACACACACACACACATATATATATATATATATGATTCTTTTTTTATATGCAAAGTGCAAAGTATACATATATAAATTAAGATTATAGTTAAATAAAATTTTAAAAAAATGTTATCAATAATAAATTGAGGGAACACATTTTTATATATTTTACTGAAAGGGTGTTCACTCATTCACATTTCTCAAAATATAAATATATAGGGTATATGAGCACAGACTTTCACACAATCCACCACTTTCCAATCTATCTCATAACACTAATACTGCTTGAACACATATGTCAAAAAGATAAATAATCACCAATATATGTATTTCATGCTAAATCATCAGTTGGTCCAGATTATCATCTCTACACATATATGCAATAAGTGTTCAGATATATATTAAGATAGCCAATCTTCATACTTTAATGGACAGTCTTCAATCCACTCCACACTCCAACTCTTCAACCATCCATCCAATTGAAAATCTAATGATGGAACACTCAAAGACCACTCTGAGATGAAAAATAAATATAAAACTTACAGTACTGTATCTTTATCTTTTATATAAAATGAATAGCAAATATTCAACTTTCATCACAATTAAATACATTCTGGTAGATATCCCTTTTTTTCAATAAGTTTTTTGATGGTCTTTTTTCAACAGATTATACTCTTTCTAGCCATTTGTTATTTTTTAAGTTCATATTGACTTTACAAATGTTCTTGCATTTTGTAAAGCATTTAGCATTATGTTTAGAAAATATTTCATTATATAAAATAATGCACATAAAATTCAGAAAGGATAATAAATAAATAATAAAATATTTATGCTTTCAATGTAAAGGAAGAAAAATAATTAAGAAACATTATCACACATAATATTGTGTAACAAAAAAAGCTGACTATACATTTTAAATGAACACTTTACAATGCAAAATGTATTGAATTTATTAATTTTGATGATGTTTTGTTTGTTTATTTACAGGAGTAATGTATACTGATAGAGCGCCATTTGTGGCTTCATTGTATGGACAACTTTGCAATTTCTCTCTTAAATTACTCCATGAATATTCGACACTGAACGTATATTATCTGCATACAATAATGGCAATAAAGTATGAAGTATATCTTTATATTTATACATTAATTACAATATCTTCTCAATATTTTATATTTTCTTTTTCTCTTTAGATATACTGCATTTAAGAAATGAAAAAAAAATGACCAATTTTTCTTTCATTTTTTTTTCAATTATTACTGTAGAAATTTCAAAAATTAATAACTTATATCTTATTTCACATTTAACTAGCTAATAATATTAATTATGTTCCAGACTATACAATTAGATATTAAAATCTCTTCCACACAATGTATATACATATACAGATATGCAGCAGTTCCATTTTAATAATTAAAGCATTCAATTTAAATTTTTAATTTAGTTGATTAATAATTTTACATTATTTTATTTATCATTTTCCTCAATTATTTATTCATGCGGTAAATTTTATAATAACAAGCACATTTTGTTAATTAATGTAAGTTTCTTAAAATTGATTATAAATTCTCCATCTATTTTTCTTTTTATAATATTTTAACTATTCTACATATCTAGGATTCTACATTAAGATCCATAAATCAGAAGCAATGTTTTATATTTTAAAGTATTCTTCATATTTCCAACATCTTAAGCTCATATTTGGATTTAAAAAAAAAATATTTTAAATATTTATCCATATCTTCTTTTATCAAATCTAATAGTAAGTTTATTATGTAAATTACTTATTAATATAGTTGGCATTTAATGTACCATATGTCTGTGCTTTTTTCGTTTTTTGAAATATGTTATGTCTTTCAAACATTATATAAGAACCATAATATAAACTATTATTTTAAATAATATAAAGATTCTCAATATAAAATCAGATTAATACTATTAAAGGGAGTTTAAAAATTGTAATAATGATGAACAAAATTATATATATATATATGAATGACTTTTCCCTCCTTTTTTAAAGTTTTATTAATATTAATAAATTTGTACAAAATGGATTACTTATAAGTTTTTTGCTTTTATTACTATAGAAATCTTTGAGTATAAAATAATAATGAAGGACATCACAATAGGCTTGCATTTTGTTGACACTGTTTTCATTTTACTTTTTGAATAGAGGGTTTTTTAATTTTCATTTTGAAATATTCATGTTTTCAATAAATTTTTATGACCACTTTTATTTTATAATTATTAAATGCTATCTGATATTAGAAAAAGTTTTTAGTTACTGAGTTAAAACTTGTTTGATTCAATTAACCAACTATCCATTGTATCAAAGAAAGGAGTATCATCTCTATGTACTTCTTTCTTTGATACAATGGAGAGTTGGATGATTGAATCAAATAAGTTTAAACCCAGTATCAAAAAACTTTTTCTAGAAAAACTAATTTATTCTCTTTGTATAGTTTTTGGATCAGATTTTATGATAATTAGTCCAGAAAATAAATTATATATAAAAAAAACAATTTATTTAGTTTAGAAATTGATTATTAAAATCAAAAGTATAACTAAAATGATTTAAAACTGAACTTATTTGTCTATTTATTTATTAAATAAATGTTTATAAAATGTACACTTTTGTACACAAGTTTATATTTAACAGCATAATTTTCACCATCTCTATGTCATTTACTGCTTATTAAATTTCCAATAAGGGGCAAAATTAAACTGTTTTAACAGCAACATGTAAGCTAAAGTCATGTGATACATTTAAGTGATATTTTATTGGTTCATACCAAATTTTGGTCACATGATAGAGATGCTCACAGTTATTACAAAACTAGAGACACTATAATATATAGAAACTGAACTAATTTAAGATTTATATGATTACATAAGCAAGTTAGCTTAAATTGAAAACATTTATGTTTTTTTTTTTTTAAATTTGGGTAGATAGCTTGATAATATAACAAAGAGTTAAATGCTGATGGTAAAAGGAAAGTGTTTTATATCCTAAAGGTGCAGGTGCATTTATTCAAAATTCAAAGCTCCTCATTGATAAAAAATATAAGTTTGAAACTAGTATCTTATCATTGGACAGGATAACACAAAATAGTGGTTTAATGAGCACTATAATCTGGCATCTACTAAAGCCTGCCATAAATGATCTAGATATGATGAAAAATATGATGCTATAACAGCAATATATAATCTAAAGTCATGTCATGTGGTCTAGTGGTATTTTCTAAGTTTATATTTACACATAGGAATAGTGTGATGTTTGAACCTATAAATTGAAAAAAAGTTTAAATATAAAATGAATAGATTAATTTCTCAATCATTTTCTTTCTTATTGTAAATAGTTTACTTACTGCTCTCTTTGCTCTATTCTTACAATCTATCTAAAAAAATTAACTCATTTGTTACTTGAAAGCATTTCAAGATCCTGGAATGTGAAAATGACAACAAAATCAAAATATAAAATAGTGATGATGATAATAGAATAAATAGATCCTTACTGTGAAAATAGTTTATTCTACCAAATGATTAACAAATATATAGAAACACTTTACAGAAGATAGTTTTCACTAACCCTTAAGATCCATTCAGTTAATCTTTATAGTGTGAAAAAAATATAATTATTGTCCAATTAAATATAAGCTCTCTAAATTGTGTGATACTTAGTATTCATTTGCAATCATATTTTTTCACTAACAATGTTTAGAAAAACATTGACTTAGTTAACGTTCATGTAGAAAATACAATATTGAAAATTATTTTTAACAAGTAATTTTCTCATGAGATTCATTCATGAGAAGATTATAATTTTATTCTACTAAAAAAAAGTTAACATAATATATTTTACCTTATCTTTCTCATAATCAGTAATAAAAACTGCCATGAAAAAAGGCATTCCTGAGACTGATCCACGAGGAACCTGCAGATGTTCTGGCCAACCACAGACACACAGTCTTTCTCTATCTGTAAAATTGTCAATCTTTTCTGGTTTAATTTCAAGATTAGTCCAAGTTGTTGATGGATTAGAAATAACACTAGATTTTGCAGAGGATCTGCTAATAAGGCGAAGTCCAGGTTTGACTGCAAAAGAAAAAAAATGTCGATGAATAAATGCAAAAATTACTAAAGTTTGAGATGAATAATTTATTTTTAATTTACATTTAATGATCCTAAATTACAGTATATACCTCATCAGAAAAGTAAATATAGTGTATAATTTTTTTACATTCATGCCTATATTGATATTTATGTGTCTGTTGACTAATGAACACATTTTGTGAATCTTTTTAACTAGAGCCATCAATATCATATGACTTTTTCATATATAGCATAAATGCTTCCAAGAACAAATTTTCTCACTATTCTATAGAGCTGTCTACTGTAAGTTTGAGTAATTAAAGGAAATCAAGTGGTATAATGTTATGGTATCTCCATTCACAAATTGCTTCTGTTTTACTGATGTTTATAGTAGTTATCTCTGAAGTAGACTAAGAATATCTGTCTATACGACTAAAAATGAATATTAAAAACTAAAATAATATTTAATATCTTCTTTAAATAAAAATAAAAATTAATAATAACATAAAAAAAGGTTAAACAATCAATACTTTGATCAGATTAATAATATAAATAAAACATAATAGATGAATATTAAAACAAAATTTATCCATATTCTTAAAAAAATGTTTTTATTAAATGTGTTTTAACAGTTCTTATTTATGAATCTGAGATTTGGATGCTTAACAGAAAAGCAATAATGAGACTTCATATCATGCAAAAATTTATGGAGTAGTATGTGTTGATAATAACAAAAAAGTAATCAAAAGTAAAATATAGGGATGACAAAAATCAAATGTCAGTGATGTTAGTAAAAAATAAATAAATGGCTGAAATGTAATTGAGAAGGACAAGTTTCTAAAAGAAATGACATAATATGGGTAACAAGTCTTTAACTGGATCTCAGAAAATTGTAAAATGACTAAAAAAGATCACAAATGGATAAGATAATAAATTTTTTGGCAGAAATGAGAAAAATAAAAGATATAGATCAGATAAATTAGATTAACTTGGAGAAATCATTTTGTGGTGGACTAGATGTGGTTGAAAATGATAATAAATAGATAAAAAAATAATAGAAACATCTTTGTTTGTCATTTTGTCCATTTTTATATTGGAATAATAATGGAAATACTTGTATGAAAACTTATAAGAAACAGACTTTTAATTTTTGAAAACTATTCAGCAATGGGCTTTGCTATGCAACAATATAAATTGTCTTGATAATAAATGCTTCAAATTTTCAGATATTGAAAATTGTTCAGTATTGTAACTGATTTAAATAATGGATAAAAGTGTAGTAAATTTAAATAATTAGAAATGATTAACAAAATCACATTTATGCAATGATCAAATAATTTTATAACCTAGGACTGAAAATTAAACTAACTATAATTAGTCCAAAAGTATTTTTATTTTTTTTTTCAACATGCAATTTAGAATAAATCTTAAGACATAAAAATTTTCAAATAGAAAGTTTCTTTTGGAAATACTAAAACCACTGATCATCATCATTTTAAATCATATCATTAACTCTGCATGTCTTTCAGTTAATTGAATGATTTCTCAGAATTAGTGAATATTAATTGTATATGTTTGAAATGAGTTAAAAAAGCAAAAACAAATTAAATTAGTTAATAATAATAATAATAATAATAATAATAATAATAATAATAATAATAATAATAATAATAATAATAATAAACATCATCATCATCATCAACCTAATAATAATAATAATAATAATAATAATAATAATAATAATAATAATAATAATAATAATAATAATAATAATAATAATAATAATAATAATAATAATAATAATAATAATTATTATTATTATTATTATTATTATTATTATTATTATTATTATTATTATTATTTACAATAAATAAATATAAGATAAAATTGTTGCTTATATTTTTGCTACTGCTACAAGATAAAGATAATAAATACAATACAAAATAACGAAAGAAAAAATAATAATAAATACTAATACTTAAGGCCTTAGGATAAGATCTTACCAAATATCTTAAATTTTTAAAGTTTTAAATCATAGTTTTCTGCAAGTATTATATATTTACTATTTATGCACATATCATTATTGATAGTCTCTATCTTGCTTGTGAGCTTCTGCTTTGGGTATTGGGGACAGTAAACATTGCAGATGAGTTCCACTAAAAATAGGTTGTAAGTCTCAGGGGAGAGGCCACATCTTTTCTTATGACATTTTTTTCTTTAAAGCAGACAATGATATATTTTAATAAACTTCAGCATTTGTCTGGATCCAATTGCATAATTACAGTTTTTTTTAGTTGGTATAGTTAAAGTATTCTAACCACACATGGTAAATACTCTTTCATTAGCTAATGTCATCATATTTGATGTGGTGAATGGAGTTTGGAAAAAGTCTTTAAAACAGCCAGCAATGTATGTCTATCCAAACTGTGGGAAACTGTTTTAAATTATTGGTTTCTCCTATCTTTATTTTGCCAACTTTCTTATTAAAAACATGCCATAGTATTTGTAATTGTACTATAGAATACATTAAGTTGATAAACAGAGAAATAATTCATGTTAGGCATTTTTTCTTCTGCATAATAAAAACAAGACTATAACTATAATACAATGTTGTTTTTCTTTATTTTATTTATCAAAACAAATTAGATTCAAAAATAATTTTTAATTTTTTTCCTAATCTTCTTCAAGTTTAAATATATTGAAAATAATTTTTATATTTACATGTTAATGAAAAGAACAAACTTTGTTTACACAAAACAGTTTTTTTTTTATTATGTTAAATAAAAGTTTTTAGATTTTTGTTAATATGAAAATAATCAAATAATCTATTTGTATCAGAAAAACCTTTTTATATAATTTATTTTAAATATCAAAAAATATTATTACTCCCTTAATTTTAAAATTATTTTGGACATTATTTTAAATATAAATGAGTATGTATAAGATTTGTTTATTTATTTTCACTTTTATTTTAAATTTTAACTATATATGTACACACATATCAACGTTAC
>JAQFVV010006814.1:48299-122570 GCA_028023455.1 Epiperipatus broadwayi | reverse complement strand
ATATATATATCAGTTGATTTGTATAAAAAATGATCTGAGGTTTGTTACTGATTGAAATGATTTGGAGTAAAATAATAAATGCATTAATAAAAGGCAAAGAAGTAAAGAAATGATAAACAAATATGTATAGAAATAAACAGAGCCAAATAATGATCATTTTATGATAATAGTAAGAAAAGCAGTATTCACTTGCAAGCTTCAATAGATATTGATAACAAGAGAATATAATTACAAATGAAATACCTTGGAGTTGCTTTATAAAATCTGCGTAATAAAATATGGAAAATATCAATTTATTATTCAAATAAACATATTTTCATATAGGAAAGGTAAAAATTATGAAAATACAAAAAATATCTGATTTTTGGTGTTTCATGTTTAAATTGTATAAAGATAAAAATGATCTAAACATTAAATTATAGAATATACATCTATAATATAAATAAAATTGAATATTTAAAGACTTTAAGGTTAGAGAAAATACATATAGTCAATGACATGTATCTTCATATAGCCCAAGCCTTTATAACTGCTTGATAGTGATGATGTAAAATTTTTTCATTCTTGTTTTTATCCTGCAGATAAGAATAACTAGATTTCTATATACTACACTAGCTATTGATTAGCTGACTAACTGAAAGACAAATTCTAAAAGTGTGAACATGGAAAAAATTCAAATGTTGCCCAACCTACAATTCAAATTCTACATTATGAGCCTAGTGTTCAGAAGCATAACTATTATGCCCTAAAATCATTATGTATAAATGATCTTGTTATAGTCATCCCTTCCCTCAGAAGTGGATTATTCCAGATTCTGTTTTATCCAATCAGATTAAGCATTGTTTGCTGCTGATCAATAAGCTGATGTACAGCTAAACAACATCAGCTAAACACATAGTAAACGATTAGTACAGACCAATAAGCATGTATGCTTGCTGAATCCAAATGTTTCAGTAAGGTCAGGTATCTGTCTATAGTCAGCTTTTTGTGAGAGCAGGGGGAGAATGTCTGTCTTACCTACAAAGACAGTGTACATTCTCCTAAGGAAAGCCCTTTTAACCTGAACAGCAGTAAGCATTCCCATGATAGCAATAGGCTATTTGTCCCTGCAGCTAGGCAAGACCATAGAGAGATGAGAGGCTGCTAAGACTACTGGTGATTTGAGGCAAACTGTCTTGTACAGATAGAAGAGTCATACTCTCTAATCATGGGGTAAGCTATCAGGTGTAGCTGGAAGTGGTATGACCACAAGATGCAGAGTCCAGAGTTTACATTAATCTATAACATTCAGTATTGTATATATTCTCTTATATATTTGTAGCTATAATAAAGATTATATTAATTGTAACTTGGGTGTTTGTATTATTTTTCTGTAAGTTAGGTCTGCAATCCAGACCAAACACAACAGATCTCATTATAGATAGATATATAGATAGATAAATAGATATATAGATAGATAGATAGAGATAGATAGATAGATATATATAGATAGATAGATGGATAGATGTATGGATGGATGGATATATGGATAGATAGATAGATAGATAGATGGATAGATAGATGGATAGATAGATAGATAGATAGATAGATAGATAGATAGATAGATAGATAGATAAATAGATAGATAACAAAGTTAGTCAAAATCTCTTAATGCTGATTAATACAAATTTGTAGAATTTAATAAAAGATAATAAAATAGCAGTTTGTTAATTTCTTAATGAACAACATAATATTCTATAGTTTATTAAAACAGAATACAATCAAATAAAGCCTTTTTCTTTAAAATTTGCTCATTAAGAAATTAATAAATGACAATTCATCATTTTGTATTATTATTTTTTTTTAAATTATGCAAGTTTGTATTATTTCAGAACTTATTATTTTTAAAAAAAAATTGCTTAAGTTTTTTAGTTTTTATTGTATTATTATAAAAATATGCATTAAATTTTACAATTATGTCTGAAGTCATAAACTATTTTTCCCAATGAGTAACATGCAATGTATATAAAAATTTGTGAAAATATGTCATTCACTCGCCAAAATATTTTGTTTCAAATAGAAATTGTCAATTTTAATTTATATTGAAAATTGTTTGTTTGAAAATAAATTGTTTGTTTGTAAAATTATAATTAATACTGAAAATTATTTGATTGACTTGTTTTTTAATCAAGAATTCTAATAAATAGTGGATTTATTTGTTTGAACTTTATGTAAAATTTGAATCTATTATGAAGAATGTTTGTATGATCATTACTTATATATAATATTTTCATATTAATATTTTGTATATATATATATTCTTCATATAGAAATCAATGATTTATATAATAATTTTTAAGGTTGTAGAACTACTGCTTCCCAAACATTCTCATATTACATCTTTCTTTCCCATATGCTTGAGTGAAAGCATTTTTTAAATCAAATTCCTGCAAAAAGTTATTCTATTGTTTGTTATTATGGCATGGTAATAATTCAAAAATATTGATAATAGACTATACCGCTACAGAGTCTACTTTTTCTCCGTGGAACCAATTTCAAATTAACTTGACAAATAGTACAGTATACAATACTTTGTGTCCTGAATGGATTATACAATATCATAAAAAAATATGTTTATTCAAGTATTTACCATTTTGGAACAGTAGTTGGAGTTACTTGTAATTACTGATAGTGCTTTGTGTCCTGAATGGATTATACAATATTACAAAAAAGTTTCTACGGTTATTCAAGTATTAATAAAAAATAGTTTTATTGAAATTATCATATATCAGTGAAGTAAGAGTAATATTTGTTGATGTATATTTTTTTATAAAAGGTATATTTCAGAGCCACTAGAATTTTGAAATGAGTAAATCTATTTATAAAATATTGCTCGTGTGATTCTTTATTGACAATATTGTTTGGATCTTTGAGTTTTATTAATTAAAAAAAAATTGGAAATTGAAACAGCATTTTAATATTAGCTACTATGATACAATATTTTTGATTAATAGGGTTTAAAAAAACAAGTTTTTGTGGCCATATCTCTTCTTTAAAAAAAAAAAAAAAAACGTTACGGATTTCAGCTGGTTTTAACGGTTAAATAATTTGTTTAAAGCTCACAAAAACATCATTAAATTAACTACAATCAGTCTTGCGTTGTTAGCTGAGAAATATCGCAGCTGCCATGCAAGCAAGTAGTTGGTTGCAGACGGTTGTGGGTTCGCCTCCCGGCCGATGCTATGACACATGGAAAAAAAAATCAACTACAATCAATCCTTTCATTTAAAGTATTTGCTTAAAGTGTATTTTGAATCACAATAAAAATTTGAATGGTCTTTTTTCTCTCTCTATTCTTAATACATGGACAATTAATGAGAATACAATATTATCCAAGCTTTCCAATTTCTAGACAGTGCGAGTTTGAATGAGATTTTTGTTTTACTCTTTATTAAAAATAGCTAATTGAAAATTTATTTGTTGGCTATGGATTAGCTATTTGAGAAGAAAAGACCTAAGCTTCTTGAAAAAAATGAGCCTAGATTCAAATCTCAGATTATACTTATGCATAATTATTTAGTATTAAACTATAAGCAACAAATTGTATTTATAAAACAAGCAAAACTCTCCATAAAGTAGTGCCACTCAATACCAGACAGAGTAATTAATGGATGCCAGAAGACTTGTGCATAAAATTCCCATCTAGTGTCTACTCATCCAATATCCTCAGACTATTTTTTGGCTTGTGGACTTCATCAATGAAGAGCCTTGGATCTGAAAGCACTGCACTTAGATCTTAGAATCTAATGCAACCATCCAGCAGCTTCTCACTGATGAAGGCCACAAGCCAGAATCTAGTCTAGAGATATTGGATGAATAGGCACTAGATGGGGATTTTTTCACAAGCCTTCTAGCATCCATTGATTACTCTGGCTGGCACTGAGTGGCACTAGTGTATGGAGAGTTTTGTCTGTGTTAATAACAGTTATGTGCAAGCATAAGAGACAGTGATCATGTGATGTTTAGTGGTTTAACACCAATACTGCCTAATAGGATACGGGTGGCTATGTTTGTTAAAGAACCAAAGACATCAAAATGTATGGATTCTGAACTGAGTTCAGATCCATATGACTATATAAGCTATTGAGCTTAGATTGAAAATATTATTGTGTTTAAATTTTATTCTTGTAGTTTTTTAGTTAAATAGAGATAAAAGATGGATGTTGGAGGATTGCATTAGATCCTAAGATCTAGGTGTAGTGCTCCTCACTGATGAAGGCCACACACCAGAAACTAGTCTGGGGGTATTGGATGAGTAGGCATTAGATTGAGATTTTATGCACAAACCTTCTGGAATCCATTGATTACTCTGGATGACATTGAGTGGCACTACTGTATGGAGAGTTTGCCTGTGTTAATGACAGTTATGTGCAATCACAAAGATCATGATAATGTGATGTTTAGTGGTTTAAAAACAATCCTGCTTAATGGCATAGCAGTGGCTATGGTTGTTAAAGAGACAAAAACACCAAAATGTATGGGTACTGAACTGAGTTCAGACCTATATGACTATATAAGCTATTGAACTTAGATTGAAAATATTATTGTGTTTTCAATTTTATTCTCATAGTTTTGTAGTAAAGTAGAGATAAAAAGTGGCGACTGGAGGGTAGAATTAAATTCTAAGATCTTGGTGCAGTGCTCTCAGATCATAGGCTCCTCACTGATGAAGGTAGCCAGAAACCAGTCTGGGAATATTGGATGAGTAGGAACTAGATTGGGATTTTTTGCACAAGCCTTCTGACATCCAGTGATTATTCTGGCTGGCACTGAGTGGCACTACTGTATGAATAGTTTTGCCTGTGTTAATAACAGTTATGTGCAAGCATAAGAGATAGTGATCATGTGATGTTTAGGGTTTTAACACCAATCCTACCTAAGATGATAGGGGTAGCTTTGGTTGTTAAAGAGCCAAAGATGCCAAAATGTATGGGTACTGAACTGTGTTCAGACCCATATGACTATATAAGCTTAGATTGAAAATTTTGTGTTTTCAATTTTATTGTCATAGTTTTGTAGTTAAGTAGAGATAAAAGGCGGTTGCTGGAGGACTGCATTAGACCCTAAGATCTAGGTGCAGTGCTCTCAGATCCAAGGCTGTCACTGATGAAGGCCACAAGCCAAAAACTAGTCTGGGGATATTGGATGTGTAGGCACTAGATGGGGATTTTATGCACAAGTCTTCTGGCAGTCATTGATTACACTGGCTGGCACTGAGTGGCACTGCTTTATGGAGAGTTTTGCTTGTGTTAATAACACTTATGTGCAAGCAAAATAGATAAGTGATCAATTAAAATTGTGTTTATTGTTTTTTGTCTCTGAATTTAAAAAAAATATATATTATGGTCTTTCTTTTCCGATGTGATTTGGAGAAAGCATAGATTAAAACAACTAAGTGAAACTTAGAAAGTCTTCAAATTGCCGTAAATTGCTAGTGATCAAAAATGATAATAATGTAAATATACGAAGTTATGACTAATAAGTAAATTAAACTAAACGTCGTTTTTTTTTATTTTTCTGCTAGTTTCAAGATTTGATAACAATAAAAAAAATTTTCATGGATTCTGGAAATTAGTAAAGAATAATATATATATATTATATAAGCTATAACAGACATAGTTTGATATGCATGATATTTAATAAAGTGAAAACTTCATAAGTATGACTGAAAACTATTTTTACTATCAATATAGACTATATTTGAAAAAAAAAAAAAACATTGGTTGCTCCAATTGAGAAAAATAATAAACCAAAATTGTTTCAAGGGGATTTAATTACAGTCTAAAATTTTACCATAATTTCAAATACCCCCCACATTCGCCTATATAACGTTAACGTTGTTCTTTATATATTTTATTTTTTCTGATAAAAAAAAATGTTGTGTGCCTGACAGAACTTAATAACATATTCCGGATATGTGTTTAGTTTTTTATTGTCAGAAGCGAATGTATAAAATAGCTGAACTATATTAAATAATCTTTAAATATAGTATTAAAATAAAAGCTGAATTCTATTTAGCATTATATTCAAAGACAAATCATTATGATGTAAGATTTGCATTTAGAAAACTTGGAAAAACTGTGAAATACGAAAAAAAAAAGGCAAGCTCCAATAAGGATAGGTCTTACTTTTTAATTTCCAATAAGGATAGGTCTTACTTTTTAATTTGTTTGTGATGAATGTTTCATCAGTAGTTTAATGAGAATGGATAAAACGTGCTTTTAAAAACATATTGCACACAACATCTTAATGGTTTAAACATCTGATTCACTAACTCCTTGTAGTTGCAAGATCTTTTCTTAGTGCAGTTTTGAAACATATTTGTTTCTCTCTTTCATTTTTTGTTAGGCATACATCAAAATTATGATCTTATTTAAGCTCTGTAATGTTGGACAATAAATACACCTGGGTCTCGTTTTATGGGGATTATTTTAATGCGATTTTGAAGTTATGCGATTGATGTTTCTTCTTAATATCTTTCATATTTCACTATATTTATTAGATATCAAGAAATTTAAATTATTAATAACTTATTTTGACTTGAAATACTTTTTTTTCTTTCAAAAATATAACGTTATATTAGCAGCTAATGTGAATATGGCCTGAAGTTGTATTTAGAATTTTAGTTGCTATGTAAATAACCTATTTATACTAATGAGTAAATAATAATAATAGATTTATACTTACATATAAAAATATTGCAATAAATATTCAAAAAATTTAAACTTTTCAACCGTATTTTGTTATATATAACAGAAATAAATAATCTTTTAGATTTTTAAAATAAAAAAAGAAGATTTTATAAACTGAAAATAATTTTTCTAATGATAATGTATAGTCTTTTTGTTTTGATTACAATCTCATTTTTTAAATATAGAAACAGAAAATCATTAACACAACATAAAACTAAAAGTGACACTACTTGTACATCACATCACGAATAAAAATAAAGTGGCTAACAGGTTTCTGTGGGTATAATTGCTGAGAGATTCTTGACTTCATTTAAGAAGAAGCCACAATACATCACATCAAATCTGATTTTTTTACCAGTTTACAAACTAACATTAATGTTAATGATTAAAATATGTATGAAAAATGTAAAATTAAATGCTGTAGTTAATAAAAAAAGTAAAAACAGTTTGTCTTGTATTAATTTTTTTCAAATATTTGAATTTTTTTATTAGTCATACTTTATTTGCTTATTTTTTTAATGCGAAATTTAAAATAATTTTTCCTTGTTACTTTGCTTTTATGTGAATTCTGAAAAATACAGAACCTATCTCCGATTTTTCAACGTAAGTTAAGTCTATTTTTGTGTGATTTTTTTTAATGCAGGTTTTCTCTGGAACCTATCTACTGCATAAAATGAGACCCAGCTGTATACCTTCATTTTTTGACTGTCTGTATCTTTTTTTATGCATTGATAAAATTATAAAAAAATCAAACAAGCCCCTTTTTTCTTTTTCAATGCCTATTTTATTAAATTAAAATTAATGTATCTGACAGTTTCGATTAGCCCAACAATCTAGAGCACCAAAATATATGTAAATATGCAAGTATAAACATATAAACATACAACATTATATCTACTTGTAAATGACTCATTTTTTTCATATATCTTATTGCTTTTATCTTTATGTAAATATATATGCATATCTATCATATATATATATATATATATATATATATATATATATATATATATATATATTGCCCTTTTCTATAGGTCAGTAATAGTCCATCTCAGTCAATTACTAAAAATTTTAAATTTTAGAATATGTTATTTTAATATGTTAATTACAGTTTGTCAATTATAATATAAAGTACAATTTGAAGCTAAAAAAAATATGTAGTATATAAAATTATAACGAATCATTTAAAAATAGTTAGGTAAAGCTTTAAATATTGTTGCATATGGTTGTAAAAGCTGGCCATATTAAATAACACAGCTATAATTATTAAAAGTATATTTAAAAAATTCGATTTTAATAGTTTAAAACTTATAGTTAATAAATGCTATGTTTAAATTTATAATCATATTTAATAGTCAAAATTAATATAGTACATTTTAAATATAAACTTTATGATGGTGAAAATTTTATTTAATTCTATATTTTAAATTATTTTTCCAAATTTTTATAATTATATTATTAAATATAATAAGTGTATCAATTTTATAAATCTGGGCAGAGAAATAGATTAAAAAACCGTCTGTCAAAGTTATTGATCATGTGACTTGTATAATGCATACTTTCACACACACTGCTTGTTTGAATTAATAACAAAGTTTAAAATATTTTAAAAGATAGCATTATAGAATTGGATGGAATCATTGCCTATCATAAAAGCAAATAATAATAAATATTAAGTTAACTATCGTATAACATGTTTTAAATAATGTAATGAAGATGAATACAGTTAATAAAAAAATTAAATATTTTGTTAAATAAAAATAGATAAATTGAATATTAAAGATGGAATAGGTTATTAAAATTATTTTAAAAGTTTAATTTTGATAAAGTAATAATTGATTTAAAAGTAGTATTTTAAATAATATTTTTGAGTTATTATGTCATAAATTTTTATTTTAAAGATTCAATTCTGTAAAAAACTAAAAATATGTAAATTTGTTCTCAAGCTAAAAGTAAGAATCAACCAATAAAATGAGGTATTCTTACAGACTATAAATATGAATTGCACGGGGGTATCAGGGGAGATTAATAATGTATTAAAACCAGAGAAAGATATATTAACAGCTATCAAGAGATAGTATTTTTAAAATTTTTATTTAGTCAATTTTTAATACTTTTTTATAGTTTTATTTGCAGAAACTAATTGATAATTTTTAAGAAGTATTTTGCAAAAGAGAGTTTAAAAAAATAATATATTTAGAAACTTCGTGAAAATGGTTTGCTAGTTTTTTAAAGTACTTGCCAGGATTATTTTATCTGAAGTTTGACCTAAACTTTGCAATGAAAAGATGAATATACTGTAGAATAAAGTGTATATAAATTCTAATAATATAAAAATGTTTTTGGAATATTTTGATACAGCTTTGTTAGTGCTTCACTGGAGAACTGTTTTGGTGCAAAAAAAACCCCGGACATTATATTGATACAGTGGAAAGTTATTTTCCATTTAAAAAGGAAAAATTGGAGATGCATTATTATTTAGATAAGCTTATCCAAGATTTATTTTTTAAAATAGTAATAAGACAATTATATCGTATGAATCGTTTTATAAAATATTATATCAAAAGGAGTAAAATATTATATCCTTTCTGAAGGTAACATTTTTTTAAAAAAATATTTCAAGAGTTACAGAAAGAACCCAGGAGAATATGTTACAGAAGCATTTTTGATATTAAAACCTCCAGTCTTAAAATTGTTTAAAATGTATTTAGAAAACATTTGTTTAAAAGTACTTGAAGTTTTTTTAAAAAGGTGATATATAAAAAAATATCAAATGAAAGTTTAAATTTATTAAGGATAGAAACTTATATAAAAAAAAGTGAACACATAGTTGAATAAAAAATGGATCCATGGAAATATTGTAAAAAAAAAAAAAGTTTACCAAGTATTTTTAAAGCTAAATTAGATGGAAGATGCATCGGATATGCCACAGAGAATATTGGCAGAGAATATTGAAGAAATTTCACGGGATTAATTAATATTATGATTTAATAATTATCGTCCTAAATACTAAAACCAAGGATTATTTTCTATAAATTTTACTAAATGGATTAATAATTATTTTTTATTTTTAAACTTTAACGTGCTTGGAGGAGAACATTTTAAAACTCTAGAGAAAATAATAAACATTTTGGACTTATCAGGAACTATTGTCAAGAAAATATATAATTATAGTTTTGATTCCTTTTATTTTATTAACCTAGTTTAAATCTAAATTTTTTTATAAGATTAGGAAAACATAAAACATTAATTTGTTGATGATATAAAATTTTATAATGGAATAATCTAATAATTTCGATAAGAATATATTTTAAAATAAAGTGTATGGATGTATATTTCTTTATGTTTGCAATGATCGGTATCTAGTGGATGAAGAAGCCTACAAATGATGACCAGATAAAGGTTATTTTGGTAATAGTAATAACTATTAATAATTTATAATGTATATTTTTTTGTTTTCTTTAGATCATCTATGGATAGTAAGAATGAAGTGTAAAAGTTTTAATTATATGTAAAGCATTTTCATACAACATTTTTAAAAACATTATGAGATAGGATTGATTTGAAAATATGCATACGACAATTTTTTTTTATATTAATGATATAATTCAACATAATAACAAATAGTTATGTGATTCTTTTAAAATTTTCATGTTGGGATATTCAAATATTGTCTGATTAGATTATATATGATTAATCATACAGAATGATGAAGTGGACAAACTTTTCTTGTTGAACAGTGAAATTGTTTAATTATCAATGAATTTTATTTATTGTTTTGTAAATGCAGATAGTCATTTATCGATGTAAGATGTGAAAAATCTTAAGAAATAATGTTGAGATAGTGGCTTGGAAGTACTTAGTGAACAGGAAACCAAGATGATGTTTTTAAGAAATAGGATATGATAAGGAATAGAAATAATATTTAGTCTTTATGTGGATATCAGCATAGTTAACAAAGCCCTATGACTGGTACACATTTTATTTGGACAGTGTTTTATATTTCTTTAAATATTTAATGTTCTAATAAAACTGAAAAAATAGCTTTAACATCTTTTATGTACTAGCGGATATTAGACAGGTAAATGTCATACCTCTATTTTCTTGTTAATGCACTGTACCATGATTTGTTGAGATATGTTATGAGTTATACTCTAGCTTTCTTCCTTAAATCCTATACATCTGTTTCGCTATCTTTATTTCATGTAACTGCATCGTTTAGTAAGATATTTTGAAAAGAAATGGTAAATAATTTAGAACTTAGGTTATGCTATCGTTTTGTATAAGATTGGTTTATTTGCTTAGAAGGAATAGAATTTTATAACTTAAAATTGAAGGTCCAATGAATCCTAAAGGAAAGGAAAGAATCATAGAATATATTTTTGAATTTATTTCGAAATGAAATATAAATTTTGGAATAGAGTATCTAAATAAGATATTTTCTTTAAAATGTTAATTATTTTTTTAATGCTTTATTATAATTTTTAAGAGAAAAATAAGTATTGCATATTTTTAAAATACAATAGTACAATGTAAATTATATAAACAATATGCATAGTATATTTTTTTTGTTTATTGAATAACAGGAATATATTGATTATTACACTTACATCATACTAAAGTAAGGCTTAATAAGAATATATTATGATTAGTAAACATCGTGTGATAAAACACTAAAATCTAGTACTGAATTTTGGATGAATATTTTATGTAACATCTTTGACTTTGCAAGATGAAAAATTTTTTAATATTTTGAGAAATCCATACTCATTATAAAGTTAATTTTGTTTTTCTGTAGAATGTTTTCCTATGAATGTTTCTTTTAAAAATAAGATAGTTTAATAATATTAAGGATGAAATATTCTGCTAATAAGTAAATATATTTATAATAAGTTAACCATAATGAGAAACCAAATGGTAACATTTTTTTTATATATTTTGTCTTAAGTATAAATAAAGATATAACTAAACTATAAACTATTTTTATATAACTTAGTAGATAAAAATGTAAGATTAAAATAAGGATATCCATTGTAAATAGTGTACATAAATTGTTTATTTTATTTGTTGTTGTTAATAAACTTTGTTAAAATTTGTTTTTCAAAATTTTTGTGTCTTGATTGTTTATTTCTCCACTTCACTTCATGAAATTATGATATATTCATAACAATTGAAACAAAATATAATTTTGCACAAAAAGATAAACAGAGAAGTATTTTAAGAATTTTAAACATTTTATTAGTATTCATTTAATTAAATAATCATAATTTTACATTGTTTTATTGGTCATAAATCAGTTATCACAATAGTATATTGAATTATATGCTATCAGTTGCCACACATATTTTGTTTATCAGATTATCAAAATGCTACCACGTATTTATTATATTATTACATGAAGATATAAGATCATATTATATTATTTTATTATTTTATATGGTAATAAAAATATAACGAAAAGAAAAGATATCCAGTAGTAGTTAAACAATGAAGAATATTATTATTATTATTATTTATTATTAGTTTCAGTGTAGTAGATTATGACATAAAATCCCTTCTCATATTTTACTACCATATTTTAAATTAACTTACTTTATGAACCTGAGATTATTTTATTGAGCTAGATTATTATAAATAGAAGATTAAGATGTAATTATTAAGTTAATCTTAGTGAGTAGAAGTTATTAAAGTCAGAAGAATACTATGAGTTTGTTATTTGAAATAGTAATAAGGGGAGATAGTGTTCTTATGCCATTGAGGTAGTATCCTGTGGGATATTGGCTCAATGTAATCTATCTTGTCACCTGTATTTTCACTTCAAGTCTCATGAAAATATTAAATATTTATTTAATTTATTTTTATAAACTGAACCTTATTCGTATTTTAAATTTGAGCTAGTGAAACATTTTAATTTTAATGCTGAATATTTTATTTATTAATTATTAACTGAGATAGAACCCATTTTATTTTATATCATATACTATTCTGAAGTGAGGATGCACAAGACCAGGTTAGAATATATATATATCCTTCATTTATACTACACTTGCCAGGTTAGAATATATATATATCCTTCATTTATACTACACTTGCCTATGTTGTTTCTACTATAGACCATACATAAATAAAGCCACTTTCAATATATTTACAATTAGGCTAAAAATGTGTCCTGTTTTGACCAGGACTATTCCATTTTGAAGGTATGGTTTCAGTGTTCCAGACAGTGTATTATTTTCTCCTGATTATTTGATAAAAGTTTAAAAGTGCCAAATATATACAACTGAAAGCTATAGCAAAAACTGATAAAAATATAAATTATTTAACACATAACTAAAACTTTTTAATCAGAGTATACAAATATTGTATTTATACCATAATTGATTAAATTGAATGGTAAATCTTTAGTTCATATATTTTCCATGCTTGATTGCTATGCATGCACAGTTCCAATTGAGTTCAGGTTACAAACTGGTGCAATCATTTTTGGCATAATATTATATAGTATACATTAAAAATATTTGACCTCTCCAAAATGCCAAAAATAAATTGTATGTTTAGAGATGAATTTAAAAAAGATTGTCCTTTTTAAAAAAAAAAAAAGATTGTGGGCATGTTGACAAAGTGAAATATGAACAGTGTTTTTCAAATTTTTTGTCAGCTAGTGGTAGATGTATGGACATTCAAAATCATTTAAAATGTGCAAAACATAAGGCTCATCTAGTAGCTGCAAGTACTTATTCAAAAATAATGTCATATTTTATAAATGCCAATTCAAGTGACCAAGAATTTTAAATAGCTGCTGAAGAAGCAACTTTTGCATTTTATGTTGCTATTAACAATTTTAGCTTTAAGTTTGCTGATTGTTTATTTAAATTGATATCAAAGCTTTTTGAAACAATATGTAGACTATTCGGAACAAAATATGAAGTTGTCATTGTTATTGTGATTGAACCACTGTTGTTTCAGCCACTTGAAAATTTAAACAAAACAAATTTTGTGAAAATATCGATGGATTCTTTCAACAGGAAATAAATTAAAAAGTGTCATGTGCTGTGTGATATTTTATGTCACATTATGAAGTAAAAGTACATTACGAAGTAAAAGTTAAACATTTAGATCTCCACTCAGTTCTCAGTGAAACTGCAGAATACTGTCAAACCATTTGACATTAATGGCCAGAACTCATAACATAAAAAAATTATTGGATTTTGTGGAGATAATTGTAATAGAAACATAGATGTTAAATGGAGAGGGAAATGGGAAGAAATATTGTAGGCATTGGTTGTAGTTTTCATAAAGTTCATGACTGCCTCCAATCTCCATTTGATGTGTTGCCAATGGATCTAGAAGCTTTAGTCGTGAAAATTTATAAATATTTTTATATTTATAGTTTGTGTTATTCAATTTAAAGCATTCTGAAAATTTGTTGATATAGAATATAAAAAGATGTTAAGCATTCATAGTCGAGTGGTCAGTGCAGCAACCTTACAAGAAGCTGTCCCAGGTTTGTGGGTTTGCTTCCTGGACGATGCTTGACACATGAGAAAAAAAGATTACTTCAACATGGAAAGATCCATTTTCTTTCATTATTTTCATCAATTGATATAATTCTTGAAATGAATGAGGGATTAAAATCATATTCTATTTCACAATAACATTGCACAGTGATGATAAAACAATTCTTTGATAATAATTGTAGTGAAATATATTTATGGCTTTTGCAAGGGCAACCCAAATCATTTGACAAATCTATTTTGATTATGGGAAGTACAAAAGTGAATGCAACTGATGTTGTCATTGAATTTTAAAAAATCAAAACAAATTTTGAGGAAAGGCAGTATAATCAATTTATGTCTCAAAAAGTAAAAAAAAAGCTTTTTAAAATATCAGACTAATGGAGGTATTAACAATAATACAATCCTATAAGAATTTATAAAATTTTATGACCAATGTCTTTCTTACATTGAGCTATGGAAAAACAGTTTTGGTGAAGCAAAATCTTTTATGTGTATAAACAACAATGAATTAATTTTGTCTGAAATTGAAATTTCAGACGAAAAAATTAATAAAACTTTTGCATATAATGTAATAAACATGGTTGAATTGTTTGATGAAGTGATGATTGCTAAACCTTATGTGGGTGGCACACTTTGATATTTGGGAAAATAAAAATTGTGAAGAAAAATGGATATAACTGTTCAGTCATTTCAAAGAAAAGAATATTTTATTGCCCAATCTTGTCCAGATTATAGAATATATTTTCAGCCTGCCAGGCACATCTTCACTTGTTGAAAAAATATTCTCAGTAATGAATAACATGTGGTTTGATGAAAGAGATAGAATGGCTGAATCAACAGTAAAAGCTTTATTGCACTGCAAACTCAACTGAAAACTAAATTGTACTGAATTTTTTGACACAATTAAAAATAATAAAGAATTTTTAAAAGAAAGTTCATTCTAGTGATAAATATCAATAGCTTTTTAATAACATGTTGTGTTTAGTATATTCTCTTATTCTTCTCTTTCACGTTTTTTGCATATCTTCATATATATATATGTCCACAGATGGATATGCTTTTTTAACTTGCATTTTTGTTTATCATATATATATATATATGTTGTGTTTAGTTAAGTGTAATTAAAATTATTACTACAAAATTGTTGCTTTTCAGTAACTAGTCTGCTATTGACCTTTTCAATTATAGGCATGTAGCATAAGAGATGTTATATTCTGTTATCAATAAACTCTCAAAATTGTCCTGATTTGAGAAAAAATATTATTATTAATCTATCTATAACAAATATATACTCATATATACCTTAACATATATACATACACTAAACTATTCTCAACTTACACTGCACATATCATTTATTATTATTATTACAAGTCAAATCAGTACTCCTTTATATCTATTATTTATTTTATATCATTTAATATTCTTATCCATGTAACACTGACAAAATATAATCAACCTATGAAACTTATAATCTTATATTATTCCTTTATATTTATAAAAATGCAACAGCAACAATTAGATTACATAATGATACTGGGAAAAAACATTGAGAAGGGTGTAAGACAGGATGACTCCATATCTCCAAAACTTTTTACAGTAATTCTGCAAGAAGCATTTTATGGATTAAAATGGGAAAGGAGTGAAAGTAAATGGAGATTATTTAAGTCAATTAGATATTAGAGATCATGTACTTGTTTTTGCAAATAATGCTTTAGAGCTGCAGTAAATGTTGCAAGAGTTATCAGATTAAGTAGGACTAAAGATAAATGTTAAAAAGACTAAAGTAATGTTTAATGGATTTTCTCAAAATATGAAAATAGAGATACATTATGATGAGTTAGAAAAAGTTAATTGTTACAGATACCTTGGTCAGATTATTAATATATATTGAAACATAATGGATAAAATTAATCATACAATTAAACTTGGTTGGAGTGCGTTTGGTAGAAATAACTTGATACTAAAAGAAAATATGTCTATGTGTTTGAAAAGAAAGGTTTTTAATAAATGTGTTTTACCAGTTTTTACTTATGGATCTGAGACTTGGACACTTAATAGAAAAGAAATACAGAGACTTCAGACCCCTCAAAGAAATATGGAGAGATGCTTTTTGGGAGGAACAAGAAGAGATTGAAAACACAATAGAGAACAAACAGGTGTTACTGACCTCATTGAAAAAATTAAAAGACTGAAGTGGAGTTGGGCTGTATATATTGCTAGAAGAGATGATAATAGATGGACAATTGAAATCTTAAACAGGATTCCATGAGATTGTAAAAGACCCATAGTAAGACCATATGTGAGATGGATGATGAAATAAGAAAGTGTGCAGGGATGATGTGAAGAAGAGAAGCTAAAGATTGGAGATGATGGATTGAATGTGGAGAGACCTTCATCCTGCAGTAGATTGATAATGGTTGATGATGATGATTATTATTATTATTACTATTATTATTATTATTATTATTATTATTATTATTATTATTATTATTATTATTATTATTATTATCATTATTTCTTTGTGAATTTTTTAATATCAATCTAAATATTACTATATGAAATTTAATTTTTAAAATTATTTTTAAACATTTTAACCATTATAAATTATTATAAACAATTTTTATTATATTGTGTTACTACTTAACTAATCCCAGTATCCATGTTCTCCTTATTATTCAGCTTTTCCAACTGTTACTAATTTGAATTTAAGTATGCTTCTTTTAATGTTATACCCTAATTTCTCCTTGTGACATTTTACAACTAATTTTCAGCCGTTCTAAATTTATAATTTATCATTATTATTTAGATCCTAAATAAATCAAGTGTGTTTTATTTCAACATTTCTATTTAATATAGGTTTAATAATATTTATAAAGATAACTTCTTTGATTTTTTTTCTCATTTATCATTTGTATATTGAATTATTTTAATACTATTCTTCTCAAACACATGATCTATTTCCATTGAATGAAAATAAACAGGTGAATTTTTATCATATTTATGTTGTGCTATTCTTTTATAAATTGAATTTTTTATTACACTAACATAATTAGTTTTAATATTATTAAACTGACATTTTTTGCATTTAATTTCATACATCCCATTTATAAGATTATCAGTATTTTTTTATATTTTTTAATATAAATTAAACAAACTAACTCCTTCTTTTTGATATATTAAATTATTTTTTAATATATTTATTATCTAAAATTTTAATTATATTTTTCCTTCTTTTATTTATTATTTTAAAATGTATTATGTTATTAAACTTTTTATTGATTTTAGTAATAATTTTATTTAAATTTTTAATATAATATTATAAGTTTTTATATCCATGTAATTAATTTTATTATTACTATCAACATTATTAAAACTTTTCTTTTCATTGTTATCGTTACAAATAAATGTAATTTCTGTCAACAACCTTATATTATTATTTGTAAACTGAAGTGGGTAATCATTATTTATCAGCTCCTATTTTATTAACTTCATATGTCTATGATAATCTTCCTTATTTGAACAATAATTTAACACCTTTAGGACTCTAGAACTTACAGTACTAACTTTATACTTCATAGGGGTCCAATTACTAATATCATTATCTCTATTCTTTTTCTTATATATTGATATTTGTATATTATATCTACCATGTAAATATCAACTATATAACAAAACATGCAAGCTTTTTATTTTCTTTATTTTCAACAGTAAATGTAATATTTATATCTAAATTATTAATATCTTTAACAAAAAATCTGTTTGTCTTTGACTTCTATTAAATAATGATAGATAATCATACATATATCTTTTCAAAAAAATTGAGGAATTAATATAGGTAAATTAGGAATAGTTTAGTGCATGTATATATGATAAGGTATATATGTGTATATATTTGTTATAGATATATTGAAGGTGGTTTTACTTATGTATTGTATATAATAGGGATATTATATATATATATATATATATATATATATATATATATAAGTGTACTATAAAAGAAATGATATACATATGCATTTGGTATGTATGAATATTTATGCATATATAGATTGAAGCTGTCAGTGTGTATGCACAGACTGAGTTTCATGATATTTGTTGAAAGATAATATAAATCTAGGGTGATGGATCAAATAGCTAATTTTTCATTTTTTGTTAGAAAATAATATACAGATGCATGTGAGTGGGTGATTGAATGATAGGACATGTATATATATTGCTTTTGTTGAGCTATATTTTAGTTATATATTTGTAGAAAAAAAAGTATATTTTCTTTGTCTTGTATGATTTTCCTAAAAAAAAAAAAAAGAAATGGAAAAAAAAAATTAAGTTTACTCATTCTGTTTTGCAAGTAACAGATTTTTACTAATTGATAGCCAAATCTTTAGTGAAAGGCAGGAATTTATGGATCTATGTTGAAACATTTGAAACAGTATGGTTGCATTGGGACACTAATTATTTCTGTTAATAGTATTAAATTGTTAGAATTATTTCTAGTCTTTAGAGGGCAGTTAAAATTTTCTTACATTAATTTAATTTTGATATGATTTTGCAGACTATTGTAAATTAAAAATCAGTCAACCAGTATATTTTCATTTCTGACAAAAGTTGAGTTTGGAGAATCAATTGAGATATTTTTGTTAAAAGGAAAAATAACAGTAAACAAAGTCTAGACATGATTTTTGGTTTTGCTGAGTAAAGTTTTTTTTAAGTCACATGCTTATAAATACAGAGTTATTTTTTTAGAAACTCACTTTCAAATGTACCATTGAATGTAAGCTGATGTCACATATCACCATGACTTCTAAGTAGCACAAGTTGAGTCTTCCTTTTGGAATCTCTGAAGAAAGAGAGTGCATCTTTGTGGAGAAGAAACCTATTGATTCCATGTTGCTTCTGCCAAGAAAAGGAAAAATGTGCCAATTTCAAATCCAGTCATGTTCTATGTCCTGTAAATCAAAAGTCAGTCTAGAAATAAGTATTAACTAATGAGAAGATAGTTGCCTCATCAAAGTAATCATCAAACAGTGCAAGTATGAACTTTTAATCTTTAAAGAAAAAAATAATTAAAATGCCATCTATAAAAACTCTAATATATCTACATTTAAATTCCTCAGATTTGTAACTGCTTGGTAAAAGACTCTATCTCAAAAAAGGATGCAGTTAAAAAGACAGTGATATATATATATTGAGCCGGATTGATTTCCGATTCAATGGTTTTATTGCTAAAATTAAAAAGGGAAAACAACTTCATTTTCATTAAATGTCTAATGCTAATTTTTTTTTATTATTATTTCAAAACACATACGCATTTATATTTTCACATTTATATTTTAAAATAGATTATTTAATGTTTATAAAATTGATTTAGAATAGTTTACTTTTACTACTTTGTTTATAAAATTGATTTAAAAATACTTTACTTTCACTGCCTGTTTTAATCAAAAAGCTTGCTAATTATATATTCCTGTTGCTTTTATTTTTAATCATTTTTAAAGTTAATTCTAAAAGTCTAAAAGTGGAGATTTAGTTTTGTATTTGTTATTTTGGATACAATAATCCCTGGTTGGAATTTTTAAATTAGATTGAGCGGGAAATTAATATTTGCCCTGCAGGAGCTATAGAATTAGAGACTAATGAAAGTTTTTCATGGGAAATGTAGCAAGGCAAGGATAGCCTGCCAATTTTAGGAGGAGAGAAGAGATTCATTATTGGAGACACACTTGGATTATCGACTGCTAAAAGTCAGATGGTTTTGAGTAGCTATTCTGATGTTTAATTGCCTGCTAAAAACTTAAATAATTATTGTAAAACTTCGTTGCTGTGCAAGATGTCAAAATCTACCGCTATGGGTTTTGCCATCATTAGAATGTCTTGCTAATTTAAACAAAGGACAGACCCATGCCTACCAGCTCTCCTTCAGTCATGCCATGAGCCTCTAAAATAAACACTGCCTCTACCTTGCCACTGTCAAAGGACCTGAAAGATAAACTAATATCAAAAGTGCACACTCATCACCAAATCACTAGTACTCTGCCTTACCATAAGCTAAACTTTTTCCTATTCTAGCCAGGGTAAATAAATTGCATTTAATTAAATCTCCACTCAATCTAATGATAAATATGTTTTAAAATGGTATTGTTTTTTTAAAATTATTTATTATCTGTATGTACTCTTTTCTAGTATTTAAAGTGTGTCTTGGAATCTTAGTTTTCAGATTCCAAGTTTGTTTGCAATTTTCATTTATCAGAGAGTGTATAAGGTGATTGTATTTTATATGTTTAATATGTACCTGATTATTTCGTAAACTATTACAAAACCCATTGGCAGTTTTCATAATCTGTATTTATTTACCTGCCCTTAGTTGTATAATAAAGAATCTTTAAACAGGTTTCATTTGCGCTGTTTGTGCAAACAACAAAATCTTTTTGCTGGCTATTTGTCAAGTTATTTCTTCGGGTTGTCTGAAAATAGTCTATTTCTTTCTGGATTACGTAAGATCATAATCAAATATCTGTTGCTGTCTTGTAGGTGAGATCAACCATGTTTACTTTGAATGTAGTATTACGCACAGCAGTCCTGCAGCGTTTTAACAACAGTAATTAGAATATTACTGCTCGGACGTTCACGCTGGGTATGTTGGTTTCCGGCAGGACAGTAACTGTTTTATTATCCCTGATTCAGGAAGCTAAAGTTGTTGTTTGTTTTGTAATTTTACAACTGGCTAGCAAGAAAATATTTTCCTAACCATTTCTTCTATTTTAAGTGAGATAATTTTGCTGCCAAGGTGTTTTATGCCTTCATGTTTGTCGTACTCTTGTGCACTCTCTGGTAAATACGCGTATGTTACTATAAGCCACTTTTGTATTCGTGGCTAGATGTCTTCCCTCTACTGCACAACTTTTAATAAAATTAGTAAATTGTTTAAACTTAATTTAGCTGACGTTTGTTTTTGTGCTTTGATTTCTCAACTGTCTAAATAATATTTAAGATATCTTGTTCCTCCCTGAGTGTAGTTCAGTGCCTTTTGATTCGCATATCCTGTCCACCCTAAAATAAATGTCTAGTTCCTATTTTCGGACTAGTGGCGCCCCCAGGTTAGTATATGTGAATCTCAAAGATATTTCTCCCGTTACAATATATATATATATATAATGAGCTAGTAACTTTCATAGCAAGTCAATCTATGTCATAACTTATTTTTTTAATTATAAATGGTACAAAATTTTAATTTGTAATTATTAATGGAACAAAAGTCTATAAATTTTATAAATACCACCTTTTATTATTTATTTTAAAATGTGCCACATATTTATTCTTTAATTATATACTTTATTGATTAGTTTTATCTATGCCAACTCACAAGTATTGGACAAATGATATTTTTACTATTAAATCAATTTATGCATAAATTTGTTTGTTTTGTCTCTAATCTTAAAGATGAGAAGTTATTTTATAACTTTAAAGTAACAAATGCAAACTTGATCTTCTTAAATCATTTGTCCAAATTCTTGTTAGTTAAGAAAAAAGCAAATAATTGAATTAAAATTTGCAAGCTACTTGTATATATGTAATTAAACCAATACCTCATTAACAAAATTAAAAATAAATAAGTGCTAAAAATCATTATCTATTTAGTTGATATTTTCTTGAGATTCTTTATGACAATTAAATGAAATAATATATACGTGCATTTATTTATGTGTTAGAAAAAGTAATCATGTTTTTTCTCTTAAATGTAAAACAGGCAGTATTACTTATTATGAAAGTATGTGTTCATCTTGCTATATATATATAATGATGCATACATTTAGGGGAAAAGTACTCTCTCAGCAGTCGGATCTTATTGCGTCCTTAGCAATTTACGATTTAAGCTCATGGACATTTTATAGCCTATAAAATATGTTTATCTTAATTTTCACATTATTACTTGTTTATTAAATTTAAATACAGGCTTAAGAAAAAATCTATACAAATATGAGTTAATGCCTTTTGGGCAAATATATCAGTGTTACTTGGTATAATGATCTGTGCCTATGTGCTTTTAATAATGAATATATGGCGAGTAATGCTATGTGAGCTGCCAGATGGATATTTTACTGGTCCTGAAGATAGCGATGTTTTGAGTCAATAAATGGGTACTCTATGATGATAGGAATTCATAGCCCATGCTCCAGTTTTTACACATGCCCTGCTGACAGTGGATGTGTCTTCATAGGAACATATCTATATATTTTATTACTCGATAATGGAGATTAGCCTATTTAACCAATGCAAATAATAATATAGCCAGCACAGGATTCTAACCCATATATCACTGTCTTCTGCAATTAGATTTCTTAATCATACCTGTTAGTAATGTTGTGTGGGATAGATAAACCGTATTTATAATGTAATGGTTAATAATAAAGGGAGCTAGAATTATGCTTTGTTCCATAACTCCTGCTGGGAATACTAAAGTAAATATAATAAAAAAAAATACTTAGCTTTCTCTAAGTATGTGAACATGCACATCAATTTGTTACATATATTTTTGGCCTCTAACTTAATATAACCAGGTATTGTGTTTACTCTTGACAATTAACATATTAATTTTGTAGTGGCATATTTATTGATCAAATGTTATCATTATCAAAATATAATTCTTTTTGTAATGCTCATACACAGATAGCACTGATATCTAATATTGTTGTTGTTAACTTCTGATTTATTTATAATGCTCATACACAAATCATACTGATACACAAATATTGTTGTCTTTGTAAACCTATAGTTTCTTTGTAAATGCTTATGCATGTATCCTACTGATACCTAAATATTGTGATCATCATTATTGACATATGATTTCTTTGTAATACTCATACACTTATTATACTGATACACAAATACTGTTACCATTATCAGTAGATAGAGCTTTTGTAATGTCACACATGCATAACTCTGATATCTAAATATTGTTGTAATTATTAATTTCTGGTTCATATGTAATGCCCATACATGGATCATAATAAGATCCAAACGTTATTATTGTTATTTCTATCTTTTACTGAATTTTTGTTAATAAATCATGTATATTTGTGTTTATACATTTGTTATATCATTCCCTGGTTCACCACATCCACAAAACTATATCCATACTTAATTAAATAATCTATGTGTATATTCAAAACCTGTGTAATATATAAAATGGTATTCCAAGCTATATCAAAGTATTAGGTTCTGATGGTGCTGGTAAGTATCTTACATTAATTTAGTAATTCTAATTTATGACAGGCTGAGTTTGAATCTATAGAGTTCTTGTTTCCTCTGATCACCAGGACCGAATGAAAATGATTACCATTAGTAGCATCAGAAGCATTGGTTGGATAGTGGAGGTTTTGGAGACCTGGCAAATAGGTTAAAGCTTAGTACTGTTTTATGACTACCATATCCTGAACTTGCTGGATTTGAAGTACTTTTTCCAGAACTCTGAATCTTGTTGGCTGATCACACAATTCTGACCATTACAAGATATAGATAATAGATATATGTAAAAAAATGAGTCATTTACAAGTATATATAATGTTGCATGTTTATATGATTATGTATTTGTATATTTATGTGGTTATATATGCTCTGAAGAAGATTCCTAGGCAATTGAAACTGTCAGATGCATTCATTTTAATTTAATAAAATAAGCATTGAAAAAGTAAAAAGGAAATTGTTTTATTTTTTTTACTGCTTATAGATGAGAAAAAATGTTTGAAATGGACAAATTGATTTAATAGTTTTATCTACAGCTTTTAAAAATTGTTTAATATGACTACATTTTATGTGTAAAATAAGAGAAGTGTGTCTATATGGATTAGAAGATTCTCATTCTGAAAATTTTTATGGGTGCTTTTTTTTCTTTATGCATTGATAATTTCTGTCATGTGTGCTACTAAAGTAAACAATAATCAGTGTAATTTTATTTTCCCAGTGAATCGTAATTATTTTGAGATTTGTACATATTTTTCATTTATCTTTATTGTATCTGATTGATTGGAACACATTTTCTAGAACTTCATATAACATTTTTTATCAAAGTGACTAAAGGCCTTTCTTAATATTATGATTTTAATTTTGTAATACTTTTAGATTAATTTTTTATGCATTTACAAAGTCTTTTTAATCCTTTGTATTATCCGAAAGCCAGATTCTATATTAAGCCAATAGCTTGTTAAAAGTTAATAAATTCTAATTTTGAACAATGAAAAAATATACTCTCTGTGTTGGTGTGATGAAGATACCATTTTTGCAATCTATGATCTATTAGTTTTGCATTTTATTTGCTAATATCTTGATCACAAATTAAATCATTTAAATCTTCCTGCTTTGAAAAATATGGAGTGAATAAATTATCACTTGATGTAGAAAAAATATTTCTTACTGGAAATGATGACGCATTTTATTTCATAACATCTTCACTCTTTACCCTCTTCACTTTTACCATTACTTTTTTTTTATTTTTCAATTTTGAAGATACTAAAAGACTTTCTGAATAATTCACCTGACTTCATTGTAAAGGGTATAAATGAATAAATGATCTGTGTCTAGATTTTCTATTGTAAAACTTCTGGATACTAATCACAGAAACATAAGTTTCTAGAATAATCTGTAGCTTATCTATGAATCATAGACACTTTAAATAATATGGAAATATATTTACGTTTATTCGGTTTGTTAAATTTATATAATAAATTGCTCATCACCCTTTTTTATAGATCTCAAATTTCACATATTAATACTATCAGATGTTTTATTCATAATGGAGTTCTCTTTCTATACTTTACAAATGGATCTCTCAAATAAATCACTGTGATTTATTTTGATATACACACTGATAATGTATCTTCCAAAAATGAGAAAAATATAATATTACTATTTATCAGTATCTAAAGTAGTAGGATCATTTGATATGCTTTACAAAACAAAGTAAATACGTTCATAAGAGTATCAAGCCTTCATCATCAATTGATGCAGGAAGGTTTGTGCATAAAATCCCTATCTACTGCCTACTCATTCAACATCCCCAAATTAATTTATAGCTTGTGGCTTTCATTAGTGAGGTGTTTTGAATTTGAGAGCACTACACATAGATCTTAGGATATAATGCAATCTACCAGCAGTCACCTTTTACCTATTTGGTTAATTATAAAGCTAGAAGTCCAATATGAAAACACCATAATGTTTCCAACCCAAGCTCATTTACTTATATAGTCATTTAGATCAGAACTCAGTTCAGCATCTATTCATTTTGATGTCTTTGAATTTTCAAAAGCAACAGACACCATTATCGTATAGGCAGGAGCAGTATAAATGATCAAACATGACATGATCACCATTTCATATGCTTACACATGCAGTTAATTAAAGAAACAAACTCTCTATTGATTATGAAGGCTTGAACTTGGTGGTTCTACATTATGTAGAGTATGGTAACCTTATTAACAACATGTGTAAGCATATGAAATAGTTATCATGTGATGTGTTGATGGTTTTATAAATTCTTTCATGCAATTTACAGAACCATTTCGTCAATGCTTTACTGAAGATTTACAGATTAAACTAAATTTAATATATTGTGGTGAATGTAAATATCAGAATATGAAAAACAAAACAAAAGCAGGGGTGCAAAAATGAATATTTCCAAACTTAATTAACAAAATCGTTACAATTTCTGTAAACAAAGCTATCAACCTAACATAGGAATCTCTCAATTACCATAAATAACAGTTATTTCAATCATAATGTTTACAAAACGTTTCATGTTTTTTTAAAATTACCTTGTAGAACATTGTAATATATCACAAATGAAATGTAACATTTTCAATATTGAGAAGATATTTATCAAAACTTTAATGCATTTATAATAGATTACATGTTACAAATAATAAGTTCATTATTGGGATTATATTTATGAAAACATTAATGTTACTCACACCTATATATATATGAAAATATCCCAAGGCATATTACTAGTTGAAAATAATTCACTCTTTTAATCATAATGTTTTTTCAGCAATACCCTCTATGAATAAATACAAAGTCTGAACATTAAACAGCATGACTCAACTGATATTCTTTTGAGTCCTGCTGTTTGAACTTCAGACTTTACATTTATTCATAGAGGGCATTGCTGAAAAAAAAAGCATTTGGAAAGATAATTTGAACATTATATATATATATATATATATATATATATATATATATATATATATATATATTGTAACAGTAGCTGGGTTCAAACCCTGTTACAAGGGAGTTACACAATATTCCCTAACTGCTTAAATTAGCATGAGTCTAATAAATTGGATTCAGCATGTGAGTATAAATATAAAGAATTAAATATATATGTCAAAGAGAGAAAGTTTGAAAGTTTTTTTTTTTATTTATTTAAAAAAAAGAGAGAGAGATTTTTATAGTTATTTGTTTTAAAATAAATTCTTAAAAATATGTTAATAAATTGTGGGAATGCAGTTATATGCAAATATATAAATTTTCTTCTTGTATTATTAATTTATGTCAAATGTATACTTTTCTGTTGTTTTATTGTATATTGCATTTTATTGAGAGTAACAAAAAAAAACTTTTATATGTATACCAGGGCAATTTTGTGTCTTTTGTTCGATTACTTAGCCACTCAAAATTTCCAAGGAATCTTAAGTAAATGTATGGCAGAAAAAGAAAAAAAAATATTAAAAGCATGCCTAAAAAATAGAGATCAGCATACTGATAAACTAGTTTGGAAAACAAAAGGAATTGGAGAAATTAATTAGTCAGAAAGAAAGATTGGAGCAAGCAAGAGTGTTTTCGACCTGAAATGTTATAATAATATTTTTTTTATTGCTAAGTTGACTGATTTGGCTATGCTCATATTATAAAATGAAACCTTAAATAAAATCCTTCAATCAATCATCGGGAGAAGAAAATGGATTTAGCAATAGCAATTCATACCATCACTACAATCATAATGCAGGAGTAGAACAATATGTGTAAGGGTATCATCCTAAGCTCCAAATGTGTAGCTGTAGCTGTTAAGTGCCTGCCCTCCAAGAACATGGGAATCTCACTGATATGCTGCTAAAACAATCCAGGAAGGAAGAGAATATAAAATTGTGTACACTAAGAATCCCTCCAGCAAGCCATCATTATTTCCTAGATCCAAGTAATACCCCAAAATGGATGTTGGGGCAGAACTTTTGCTATTAGCAGAAAAATTTTGTTTTATTCTTTGACAGTAAAAGAATACATAAATTTTGGTAGGATCGTCAAAATCAAGCTTACATGGAAATAAACTTCTCCATATTAAAAGTCCCAGGTACTTCAAGGTAACTATAACTAGTTTTATTATCTTAAAGAACTGAAAATTGCCTATCATTACTCTCCAAAGGTTCAGTCATAGTGCAAAATTACATATATTTTAATTTAAAACATATAAATGCATTCCTACACTCATGTTTAATTATATGTTCTTTTATATTTAATTAATTCCATTTTTTGTGTTTTTTGTTATCATTGATATATAAATTATATATGTGTTTTTCTTTCTCCATATTTAATTAGCCATAGTAATAAAATTGTATACTTACATTAAAACAAATTGTTTTTCATTAATGAACATATTTATCACTTATATTGGTTTAGTTTTCTTCCTAGCAGAATATCAGAATGAATGAAATATGCTTTTCAGAATAGGCAATTCTATTATATGTAATTTTAGATTCTAAACCATAGATTGAATAAAGAAATAGATTGTGTATAGAGTGAATAAATGTGTAGAAAGAAGGAGTTCAACAGTAGCTAATTTTAAATGACATGCTATCTAATTTAAGGGGTATAGAAAAGAAATTGTTACTAATACATAAGTTTAAATATATGCGACTTAAGTTGACAAGTATATAAAGCAGGGAAAGCTTGTTTCAACTACACAAATTTAGTCAGTTACCTCCATTTAGCCTGATGGGTATTGCTACCTTCCAGCCTGGGATTTGAACTAGTTAAAAGAATTGAGCACCTAATTAGCGATAATTTTAAGATCTCTTAAAAGGGAAAGTATAATTCTTCTGCTACTGGTGAGATTGGTGCTTGGGGTCAGTTTATTAATTGACACTCATAAATATACTTTTTCCAAAGAAATTATTGTTTGTCTTTTTAAATGAAATAATGGCCACTAGGTAGATTTTTTAAAAATATTTTTTAATGTACTTCCTGATATAGAATACGTAGATTTTATTTCTTAAGATATACTTAAGAAAGGAATTCGTATTCGAACCCAATATGGTGGATACTAGTCAAATTCTATCTGCAGGTGTTATGGTGACTAGACAGCCATAGTATTGTGTTTACTACCCTACGTGGCAAACAGATTCAATTTTTTGATCGACATTTATATAAACAACATCATTGATACCGAGATTGCCCATTTATATATATATTATATATATATATATATATATATTGTAATGGAATTCATATTAGGATAAGAGACTTAAATTCAAATCATCTACTTTCCAATATTGCAAGCAAAGAGAACATATAGATATAAATAAATTTATATCCATATCTGATCAAACCTGTGACAATACGAATATTGTCACAAGGTTATCTTTCCCGATCACCCATCTCTCGACTGCTGTAATTATTAAAGAATTACAACGCTTGCTTAAATTAGAAATTTTAATGGGATTAGTAATACTGTACCACTACCCTCATGTGTTACTTAGTACTTAAATGGAATAATAATTATAACCAAACCCTCTGCTTATATTAAACCATTTGGAATGGTGAAAAAATGAGAAGATACTTATAAAATAATTAATGAAACATTTACTATAATAATAAATAATAAAAAAGAAATTACATGAAATATTTACATACAATAAAATCATTTAAATATAATATTACAATTAGGTGTATGTGTTAAATCCTATAAATGTCTTTAATATATTGAAATAAATTATCCATTTATAGTCATTCATTCCAAGTATTATTAAAGAGTCTAATTAATGTCTATCTCATTAATGTCTGAATTGCAATTGCTTTTAATATGAAGAGTATGTGCATGCATGTTATATATTGATCTGTTATTTACTTTAGCTAGGTTTTCTTCTTCTTCAACATTAAACTAGTGTCCTGCCGACCATCATGTGGAATTCCTCCACATTTTTAGTAGAGATGGCCACCCTTCAGCTTTGATTTGGTTTATGGAATCCCTTCTTCTATATGTAGTGACTTCACAATACTAGGGTGTTAATGGCATGGCAGGCGGATCATCAGGAAGATGGTACACAGCAGTTGTTTCATGGTGAGGTGACCATGCGAGCATGATAAGTTTGGACTGACCAGTGACCATGATGGCCCTTAGCCACACATCCTTGACGATTCACTTGTGTAGAAGATTAGTTTCCTGTTCATACCATTTTGTCAGTATTCTACAAAGATGTCTTTTACTCCTCTTTTTTCCTTGAAAAATGTCTTCTTTCCACTAAGTTCTAGTCTCTCCTTCCTCTCAAAACCAATTCTTTCCCCAAAGTCTCCACGTGAATTGTCTATTAATTAATGTCTTTTCTTTTTTTTTTCAAAATTCTTTTCTTATTTTGATCTCTTGTTTGTAGGTTTTCTTTCACACTTTTAATTTTAAAAATGTTTTCTACAACTTATACAAAATTTCTTTTAATTTCATACTATTTTATAACAGAGTGTTTTGCATTCATTTATCAATTATTTTTTTTAATAAAATTATTCTCATTTTAACAGGCAACAAACCTCCCCTCTTTATACATACATTTGTATATGCATTTCATTTCGTCAAAATGTGTAGTTTTAAGAATAGATCTTTATCTTTTATCATATTATAAATTTTACTTATATATTTATTTAAAACTCCCCAATTATCATTTTTTAAATCATTTGAGTTTCTATTTTATTTATATTTTCTTTCTTCATTTTTAATCTTAAACTAAACGTATGATTCTGATATTTCTAACTTTAATTTTTCTATTCTTTCCAAAACATAAACTTTGGAGGGTAAAAGATAAGAATCTTGTTCAATTCCATTTCCCTCTCTTTATCTCATTATCATAATTAAGGCATTCCTTTCTTCGTTGGTTTTAATTCTTTTACTTATTTGTATATTTCAAAAAAACTATAATATTTAATATTACTTAATGTTAAATGTATATATGTGTGATCGCACTATGTGCGATCATCACAATATATATATATGTACATAGCTATGTTTGTATTACTTTCTTTCAATATATATATATGTTATCTTTCTAAACTTAAAAATATATTTATATAAAATTAAATGCTAGCAGCTAAACTAGAAACTGATATAAATTAAAAGACACTTCTATTAATTTTTAATGTTGAAACTTATAGAAATGAAAAACAATCCAGTTGTCACCCATACAAGTTTAAAGAAAGAAATACACAATCATTTAATCATGATGTATGTCTTGTCTAGAATAGAAAACATTTCAAGTGATCCCGGCAATACGTTAATCTCATAAACGTATAGATATACTTTTATTTAGAAAAACAGTTAACTATACTACTAATAATAAAACAATCAAAAGTTTCAAAAACACAAGTCTATATAGTATTTTTAAATAGTAATCCAGAAACTAAATATGTTTGGATTTATAACATTACTTTCGCTAAGGAATCTATATTATATGCGTTTTTTAATGCAAGTTATTCAAAGTATTTTTAATTTTTATGTATCACTATTTCTGTGTGTTGATCTTCAGAATTATTTGAAAGTGTATCTATTCAGGATGAAATATTTCTAATAATAAGATGTTGACATTTTTTACTTTGCTCCAGATAAATAACTGTTCATTTTTATTTTTTTAAATTTATTATTTGTATTTGAAGCGTTAAAAGTTAGTAGAATTATTACTTAATTTATATAGATATACTTAAATAGTTTGTAAAAAATTAAATTTACAAGATATAGTGACTACTTAAATTATAAGTTATTCACAAAATGCATCCAAAAATAGCATTTACCCATTTTAAATAAGTGTACCAATGATATATAAGCTGGCAAACTTTGAATCTTTGTCAAGCGTTGATGGCCTAGCGGTTAGCATAGTTGCCTTCTAAGCAACTGGCTCGGGTTTGTTTCCTGGTCAATGCTTTGACATATGAAAAAACCACTTTAAATCTTTTCTATATCATAATGAAAAGCTACTTTGATACAAAAATAAGACTTAAAAACTTACAAATATTAGATATCGTAAAAGGCAAATTCAACACATTTTAAATAAATTTAATAAAAAAGTATATATCACAAATAATAACAGAAATAACAAAATAATATTTGGAATTAAAGCAGAACATTTTTTAAATTTTGAATTAGGCCAAATATGAGTCTTATTTTTTAATCAATTCTGATGATGAAAATAGTGCTCATAAAAAACAAGAGGATGGAAAATTAGGAAATGAAAGATAAAAATAATTGCAAACTCATTCTGAATTAGACAAATCAAACTTAGACAATTGTAAAATATCTACTTACAGAATGGATACAGACGTTCTTTTTATTTTTTTGAATCAATGAATTTGAAATTTTGTTATAATTTTTTTCTGAATAATAATAAAAAAGTATTTATTATGGAATTACCTTGCAAAGTCTTGTCTTACTTTTTTTTTTATAATTAAAGGTTAACTGCACTAAATTCAGTACCACAATGTATCTATCATATTTGGGGTATGCACTTAGAATGGCTAACCCTGATTTAAGTAATAAAAAATATTTATAAAAAAAAGATTACTTGCTATTATTATTTAGTGATACGTTTATCACAATTTAAATTATAATTTAAAACATATATATATATATATGTGTGTGTGTGCGTGTGTGTAAAATTTTAAGTATACTTACTAACATTGATTCTTTTGGGAGGCCAAAATCTAAACCTTTTGATATGTCTACATTTCTTTCTTGAAAATAGGTGTACAACTTGTTTTTTACAGACCTTTTGTCATTCAGAATAAATGCACTTTCAATAAAAACTTTATTCCAGTTTAAATCTTTGTCACTGTAACATGGTAAAGTTTCTTTAAATTCACCAAATAAGTCATCAATAAATTGATGCCATCGGTAAAATACAGGATCTCTTGTTGAAGTCCTAATGTAGCCCATTACACCTGATTTAGTATTATATTTAGAATCTGGATCATGCATACGACTAATGAAATCATGCCCTAAGGCATGAATTTCACCATATTTGTCGATACTTGGTGATTCCAGACTTCCTTGGATTATTCCACCAAATATGCGCATTCCTTTCTCATTGTGTAAAAAAACTGTTTGGTTATTCTAAAATATATATATATATATATTTATATTACATTAAAAAAATTTACACTTATTATATTTATAATAAAACTATGTTATTTTTAATCATTTATCGTATAAAAACTGACTTTATTTAAAATGGCTATTTTACATTCTAGCTGTATATACTTTTATAATAATCAATACAAAGCAAGAGAACTCTCATTCTTTTGTTTTTTTTCTCTGAAATCCAAATTGTAAATATCAACGTAGATTGAATAGCTATTGAATAATTGTTACAGATCCATGATACAATGGTAGTACCTTAACTTTTCATATTTACAACCTAAGTTTAAATCTGTATCTCATAAGTCTGTGGATTCTACTCAGGTTTAAATTTTGTTTTCTATCACCCTAATTCCAATTCAACTAACCCCTCATTATTGATCGATACGTGGGTATCTAAATATTCTAATTTTAGCTGTAGTCATGATGAAATTGTAAAACAATCACCTTCTATATTTGTAATTGAGTGTGTATCTGATAAACTTAGGATATCTATTTAGGCTTACATTTTTTTTATTAATATTGTCCAAGTCACCAATAATCATGGGTTAATAAATGGATACTTAATATTCTTATCTACATTGTAAACTTAGAATTTCAATATCCAGCATTTGAAAAGCCTTTTTTATTAACAAAAAACTGTAAATTTATCTCTGAACTCTCATGGACTACTTAAGTGCTACATTGCCTTTGAATTTTACCTTGATGACAATAGAACCAGGCTTTTATAACTAAAATGCCCATTCTATCACATATTCTTAAAATGTATAAATAAAAATGGAATGCATGATATTCTAATAAGAGGGTATTCTAGTTATTATTCTGAATTAAAAAAATTATAATTGTAAAATATAGAGGGATAATATATATGATAATGTAGGTCAAATACCATTCAGTATTTTTTCATCCGTGGTGCATAATATTTAATATCAAACAGGAGTATTGCATTAATTACTAATATCCCATCACTTTGTTAAGGTGTAGAGGAGAAAAGATTTTCAACTTCTCTTGCAATTATTTTATTATAAGTTTATTTATAAATTGAATCATTTTTTTATTCTTGAAGAATTTAAAGATATGTTAATTAAGAAGCTAACTACAGTTAAGCTGTCATATGTGATGTATCAATTTACACTACTTCTAATATATGTTATCCAAAAAATGTAAATAAACAAAAGATAAAACTTTACACTTTTACAATACAATAGCAGCTGTTTTTCTGTCTAGATGCACTATACATAATCATGTTTATTAATACCATTTATGAAGGTTAAATGGAAAGCATATGCATTTTAGTCTTTGCTTTGATATGGTACAATATTTTTCTTAATAAGATATTTGTAAGCTTAAAACTAAAAGTTTCACAAAATTTAAGAAAATTTGTAAAATTTAAGTGATAAAATCAAAGTTATCTATTTAATAGGGTCAGAAAATATAAACTTGTAGATCACTCTTTTAAAGCTTAAAATACAAAGAGTTTAACTTAACCTGTACAGATTCAGAAACATAAAAATAACTAGAAAGGCTTTGCTGATAAAGAGACTGATATTAGTTTCAATAAAGAAAAAGTTATTGATGAAAAAACATTAACTAGAGCATGTGTAACTACAATAAAGCTTTAATATTTTGCTATTCATTTCATTTATAAATATTAAGTTATAATACAACAAGTTTTTATTATATTTATTTTCTGAGTAAATCTGAATAAGAGAACACACACAGTATATATGTGAATGACTCAATTTATTAATAATAATTCAAATTTGCATATGCTTGTTTGTCTCTTTCTAACCCAAAGTTGAGTGCACTTTCAGTGAAACCACTTCATTATGCAGATAAATGTATGCAAATTTGAATTACATATGTAAATGAGGGGAAAAGTCAATATAATTATTAATAATAACATTATTTGTTTTATTTTATTTATTGTATAATTTTAATTTGTATGTTTATACTATATATATATATATATATATAAGTATTGTTTTTATATTGTATGAATGGTAAAAACTACAGTATAGTTGCAGCTCATTATACAACACAGACACACACACACATATATATATATATATATATATATATATATATATTAATGCATACATAAATTATATAACAAATAAAATCTAGATTTGTCTTGTATTCTTTTAAATCTTAATACAAATCTTGAGCAAATGTTTGTGACTAATCTTTATGCATATATTTTATATAACACATATGAATAAAAATTCTGACTGTTGTTTCTGTATGTTCAACTGTTTCATATCTGTGGCTCACATAATAAACATACATTAGTTACATGAATTATGTGAATAGTGAGAGACTGGTCTGGAATTTTGTTCACAAGATGATTACTCAGGATTGGACATATCTGAAATGTTTTATCAGTTATACAATAATTTCAGTAGATTTCATTCAAAGTACAAAGCACTAGAAAACTATCAATAGTAAAGATCATATGTGTTCATTTGGTTGATCAATTATACATAGTGCTAAAATAATCTTTGAAATCAAAAAATTATTGCTTTTCAGCATATCAATTATTTTGTTTTCTGGTAGAATTCTTAACAAATTATAATAATTTTAATAACTCAAGGCTATTTAATATATAATGTGAGAATATAAAAAACTTATTTATGAAAGTTCAACATTATAATTTACGAGTCAGATTTTTAAAGAATTATTTTAATAAATTTTCAAATAATTCTCACTTTTTTACATTAGTATCAATTCATAGATCAGATTATCTGGCCAATGAAATAATATTAATAAAAGAAATGGGAATTGTTTGCAAGATTGTTAAAATGACTATTTAAAATCTGAATTATGAATTATAGAAACATGGTAGGATTTAATTGATCTAAGAATAGGATCATTATATATATATATATATATATATATATGAATGGGTATGACTTTACATGAATATATATATATATAGAAAAAAAATATAGTTTTAAAATATTATCTCGTAAAAACTAAATTAAGAATAACATTTTTCATTTTGAAATCTCTTTTATTACATTTTATAATTAACATTATTTACAGTAAATATATGTTCATCATCATCAACCCTTATCAATCCACTGCAGGATGAAGGTTTCCACATGTTCAATCCATCTCTGAACTTTAGCTTCTCCTCTCCACATCACCCCTGCATACTTTCTTATTTCGTTCATTCATCTCACATGTGGTATCTTTCTGGATCATTTACAATCTCCTGGAATCCAGTTTAAGATTTCAATTGTCCATCTATTATCATCTCTTCTAGCAATATGTCCAGCCCAACTTCCTTTCAGTCTTTTAATTTTTTCAATGAGATCAGTAACACCTGTTAGTTCTCCTACCCATATATTGTGTTTTCAATCTCTTTTTGTTACTCCTAACATGCATCTCTCCATATTTCATTGAGTGGTCTGAAGTTTCTGTATTGATCTTCTATTAAGTGTCCAAGTCTCAAATACATAAGTAAGAACTAGTAAAACACATTATTAAAAACTTCCTTTTCAAACACATAGGCATATTTCCTTTTAGTATCAAGTTATTTCTACCAAAAGCACTCCAATCAAGTTTAATTCTATGATTAATTTTATCCATTATGTTTCCATCAAGTTTAATTCTATGATTAATTTTATCCATTATGTTTCCATCTGTATTAATAATCTGACCAAGGTATTTGTAACTGTTAACTTTTTCTAACTCATCACAATCAATCTTTATTTTCATATTTTGGGAAAATTCATTAAACATTATTTTAGTCTTTTAACATTTATCTTTAGTTCAACCTTTCTTCTTTTATCTGATAACTCCTGCAACATTTCCTTCAGCTATAAAAGCATTATTTTCAAAAACAACTACATCATCTGCAAAATCTAAATGACTTAAATAATCTCCATTTACTTTCACTCATTTAGCTTCTCATTTTAATCCACAAAATACTTCTTGCAGCACTGCTGTAAAAAGTTTTGGAGATATGGAATCACCCTGTCTTACATCCTTCTCAATGTTGACTTTCTTAGTATCATTATGTAATTTAATTGCTGCTGTTGCATTTTTATAAATATTCTTTAAAATATGACAATATCCTGGATCTATACCTTGATGATCCAATGTTTTAATCACTGAAGAAGTATTTATAGAATCAAATAACTTTTTCATAATCTACAAATACAAAGCGTAATGACAACTCATATTCATTTGTCCTTTTTATAACTTCTCTCAATATGTGGATATGATCTACTGTACTAAAACCATTTTTAAATCCAGCTTGTTCTCTTGGTTGGTGGAAATCCAATGTTCTCTGTTGATGAGTTGTATTATCTTGGTAAAAAAATTGTATAAAACTGATAAAAGGCTGATAGGTCTGTAATTTCTAATATCTTCTTTATCACCACTTTTAATTTATGAAGAAAGGAAAGACACCAGGTAATGATGGAATTGTAATTGATATATTAAAAGAAGCAGGTGAAGAAATAGAAAAAAAATTAGCAAAGTTGTATACCAAATGTCTAAATGATAAAGATGTACCAGATGATTGGACAAATGCAGTATTAATATTAATATTTAAAAGCAGTAATAAATATATGTTAAATGAGACTATTTATAACAAATAGATTATTTATTACATTTATTTAAAATAAAACATGATTCACATTACATATTAATGTTTATATATACACACATAAAGCATTATACAGGCAATTCTCTAAGTGATCCATTTTATGACATTTTGCATAAATTAAATTTTAGATAAATTAGATTTTCTCTAATAAAGTATAGATTTCTTGAGAAATTTGAAACCATTTTTTAAATATTAAATAACCCTACAATATATCACAAGAGTTGTTCACACAACATTAGAAACATATAATAAAATCAGGGCTGTGTTGACTTGGAGATCACATTTTCCACTTTACTTGTCTGGATTTACGAATGGAATTTAAGTAAATAAAAGACTGCTTGCAAATTAATTTCTTTTTTCGTAATCTTCTTTTTGAAATTAAATAAACAATAAAAAAATTTTAAGTATTTTTTAAAAATATGTTTAAGTAGATGTAGAAAATACAAATAACTTTGTCTTTTGTTTTACTCAAAAAAAAAAAAAAAAGAATCCATGAATTTACATTTAGTATTGTAATTTATCTCATTTTAAAAATAAAAATGAACTGTATTGTCTATACATATGACCATATATATTACATTTTATTTCAGTCTCAGGAAGAAGACACCTCTTATCCCAATTATCTAAAAATATATGGCACCCTATTTAGTATACGATTATTGAAAATTTTTTAAAAAAACAAGTAATTCCTATTAGGCACTTTATTTCTTTCTTTGATTGCTAGTTGTTGATTTCATCAAAGGTAGTAAAATATAATTTGTACAGACACTTGGCTAGAAAATAATTTTTAAATTAATTTGCTTTTCCAGACAGTTAAAAATGAAATAGTTAAAAATCACCTATACAAATTCCATAGAATTGTGATGGTATTTCAAAACACTTAAACATCTCTTGTCTGTTCGATGTTTTAAACTAAATTTTATACATGCAACCATCAAATCATATATAAAAAACAACAACAACATCGAATTGTATTAATATATATTTAGGCAAGAGTTCAAATACTTACTAAAGGAATCTCTCAGATCATTTTAGTTCCTAAACTCTATTACTCCTAAAGATAATTTAAATAAATACAAATCATCCTTTTTAAATATATGTAAAAAAAATTAATATGCGCACATTTTTATATATAAAAAAAATCATACCATATATAAGAGTCTGTCCATTTTCACTATTTATTTGTCTATTACAATTCACTTATCCTCAGTTTCTATAATGCAAAGAGAAGTTTATTTCTCAGAAATAATAAGTCGAACTTTATAATGCTTCACTAACATTCCTTTTCTTTTCCAAAGAGGAGAGTGCAATTTAATTAGCCCTTTTATGATACAAATGAATCCCGTTGATCCTGAGTGTTTCTTAGCTTGTGACATGATATTTATCCAAATCCAAACTTTAAACCAGAAATATCTTTGTTTTTAAAACCAAAATAGCCAATTTTTATATAAAGCATTATATATATATATATATATATATATATATATAGGTTTTCCTTTTTTTTTCTGTTGCCATTTCCTTTGGAAATCCTTCACAACTGCCATTCAAATGATTGAACGGGCAGATAATTTAAGTTTATTTTTCCATTTGTTTTATGGTTTAACAGTTAAAAAAAATATTGAAGAACTTTTATTTGTAAGAACTTAGAAAATATATCCATTCGTGGCAATCACAAAAATATGATAGCCTACTCTTATAGTCTTTTGTGGCTTTTTATATGTTCTCTTTCCGACGTTCTAGTGTCATAACAACCATTGGAAAATACTAGAATAAAGCTCAAGCTGAACAATTTTTTTACAGCAGTTTTCACGCGGTTTGTAATGTAAGTTTGGAGAAAAAGATACATGGAAATTAAATCCAAATTCGATTAGATTTTTTCTATTATTTGTAAACCAAAATACAAAATTGATATTACAACCTTTATTCACTTTATAAACACAAATAATTTACACCTATATATATATTTAATAATAATATTTTTTTTTAAATTAATTTATAAACAAATACACATAACATAAAAACATTGAATTATATGTAATAATGTTACTATGGTGACTGCATTAACAGAAAAATAAAATATGTAAAATAATATCGATCCTATTTAAGGGAACTTTTATATTGTACTGAATTGTTTTGAAAATTTATTTATTTACCCATATGTTTTTCTCAAGTTTGATTATAGCAAATTTAGTATTTTAAAGCTGGAATCAACAGTAAACAATACTATTTAAAAGCTTTAGGTTGCCATGGTGATCAATTTAAATCTATATTTCCAAGATCTTCCATTATCTATCTATCAAGCAAAAGAAAAACCAAACAAGATCAACAAACTTCTTTATTTTTTTTAAATACTTGATAATTAATTTGAATATTCACAATACCTCCCATTTACACAGAAAAAAAAATAAAGGACCTTTTCCTGTCTCCTAAATCATTAAATGTTTTAACTTCAATACAAAGAAACATCTATTCTTTGTATCTGTCTTGATTTACATATTATATAAAATGTTAGCCAAAAATTTTAAATACACTGTCTCATCAAAGCAATATGAAATTCGTTCATTCCTTTTATTCTTATCTAATTAGCATACCTACATGTATTTTTTTTATCTACCACTTATTTAGTATAATTCATCTCGAGGTTTTTTTTTTTTTTTCAACAAAAAATTATATTGGATTTTACAATTAAATTTTTATATCTTTACATTTTTCTCTGCAACTTTCTTGACAACAGTGCTCTAAAGTTAGAGTCTAACAAGAAAATCAGTTAGTATTTGTTTCATGCAAGCCAAATATATTACAGAACAAAATGCATTTATAAACCCAAATATTATTAGTTATACTCTCTAATAACCATATATTTTCATTGCATTGTTAATAAATATATATTCATGTGTTTTACTTCCTTAAAACTTAACAATAGCTTTTATTTTATTTTTTTAGACATATCTGTAGTTTATTTCATTGATACTACTATGGGCCTAAACTTTAAACATTCAATATTGTCATAAAATGAGAATATAACTTTAATTAATAAATATCTTATATTTATTCAAGTCCTGCCTTGGGCATTGAAAATACGAGCTTTAAAGTCACTTTTCTTATAACATAAACTAAACAAATGAAATTTAACTCATACAGTGAGCCGGAGATTCAAAACAATAGAGATATCCCATTTTTAAATCATTTCTAATACTAAAATAAACTGATTAAATGTTAATCAAATCTAATTTTAATTTCTGGAGGATCTGGCAACTACCTTGTGAACTAAGTTGTGCTCTATACTGATGCTAATCTGGGACCTTTATGTTTGAATAGCTTCATCTTTTGCAGGTTAGGAAAACTATTGAACATTTCTTTTTAAAATAATAACTCACATCAAAGTAAAAATCCTGCCATCAAGGATTTCTTACCACCTGCCATTTCATAATAAGTCTGGGACATCTGTCAACTTCATACTTCAATATAAATTCATATAGAGTTTTGGGCCACAACACACATTTATAGTCCTGCCAACTCCTTCAAAGAAAAAACTTAATCATACAAATACTTACAATTTACAATTAGCACAGACATTAAAATCTTACACTCTACATCTCCAATGTATTAAATCATCCATTTATCATCATTAGTCAATTTTACAAGGTCTAATATTAAACAGCATTTGCGTACTTTACCATGAAAATCTTCAAAAGTACTTTGACTATAAATATTTTTCACTCTGTTCTTTTTTTTTAGTCTTTCATATGTGTATTCACACTATTACTAATGACTTTTGGTCATAATAATAAATATCATGAGATGAAATAATAAAGTTACTTTAATGAATATTTTTTTTGTTTAATTGGGTGGTGCTACTGGCTTTAAGCTTTGGGCATTGAAGGTACCTTTTTCACCTTCAGGGGTTTCTATGAGAAATGCATTCTCCCCCACTTTTCTTTTTATTTGGAATGGTCCCTCATATACATTCAAAAACTTTTTGAATTTAAAATTCTGTGGGTCACTGATTTGGGGAGTTCTTACAAATACAAAATCTCCTACTTTAAATACACAAGGCTTATGAGAAGCTTGGGTAATTCTTTTCTGTCCCATCTTTCTCAAATTCTGGCCAGCCTTTGTTAAGTCATTATCATAATCTACCTTTTCTTCAGCTATAATAGGTAAGGGTGTTTTAATTAATATGGGTTCCCTATATCCAAAGTGCAGATACAGTAGGGTGAATTTGGTGGATTCATTCTGTGTTATATTTATATAGTGAATGACATCCTTCAATTTATTCACCCAAGCACAGTGGTTGCTTTCTAGGTATACCCTAAACAATCTACCCAGCTCACACACAATTCTTTCACATGGCTTAGATTGTGGGTTCCTAATTGAACACAGAATGTTTTATACCCTGTTGTTCAATCCAACCTTTCCATTCTTTAGACAGGAATGATGTAGCATGGTCTGTCAAAATAGTAGGTTTTCCTATATTCACATATTGTATTTCTTGCAAGCATTTAATTACATTCTTTGAATTTGCCCTGGTCACTGGATATGCCCCTACAAATTTGGAGAAGACATTATAAGTGACCAAAACAAACTAAACCTTTTATAAGATGGCAAAGGCCCATAGAAATTGATTGCCAAGAGATCGTTGGGACAAGCAGATATTATTGGTTGCAATACCCCAGCATATGACTTGTTAGCATATTTTGATCTCAAACAGATCTCACAATATTTGAGACTGTTCACTATGGATGCATACAATCAGGCCAGTAAAACAGTTTGTGCACAACATATTCTACCTTTCTGGGTCTGTAATGCCCATAAAGACAATGCACATAATATATCAATCAATTTCTAATACACGATGGTATCACAATTCTCCATGATTGTTCATGGTCCTCCTTTACCTTATAATACAAAAGACTTTCACTCATCTTATATCTCAAAATTACTTTACTCTTGATTATTCTTTTTATGGCTACTGACTCAATCCCTGCATCCAAATATTGAATAATAGCATTCAACTTTGGATCACTTGATTGTAAAAATTTTAAGTTCTTTAAAGCATTTTCCACTGATTCATCAACTACCAGAGAGATTACAGTGATGAAAGCATGATCGAGATTAATGTGACAGGCATTTATTTTTACAGAATTCCTACTTAGAATATCTGCTACAGTATTATCCTTTCCTTTACAATACTGAACCTTATATAATTAAATTGTTGAAGGAAGAGACTCCACCTAACTTGCCTTTCACTATTTAAATAGCTTCGATTTATAAACTCTAAACTCTTGTGATCTGTAATAACAACTATTTCAGATCCAAGAAAATACTGTTGAAGCTTTTGAAAAGCCCATACAACAGCCAAGGCTTCTTTCTCTGTGGTGATATAATATAATTCTGCACCCCTCAAACATCTACTCAAGAAATATAAGACACAGGGCTTTTTTTCATGGTCCAGTTGGAATAAAACTACTCCTAGACCATACCCACTACTGTCAGTTTGTACATAAAATATTTCTTGGAAATCAGGGTAATATAAGATTACAGTATTTAGAAAATTTGATTTTATTCTTTTAAATTCTATAGAGTGGTTCTCAGTCCATTTCCATTTCACATCTTTCCTTAATAGATTTAATATATTAACAGTGTCATAGGCAAATTTTTCATAAAATCTATGATAAAAATTGAAGACACCAAGGAAAGAACGTAATTGCTTTCTATTCTCAGGAATAGGAAAATTTTGAATAGATTTTATCTTGTCAGGATGCAGTTTTATTCCCTCATATCCTACAATATGTTCCAAAAATTCTATCTCCTTAACAGCTATTCTACTCTTTTTTAGATTTATTTTAATGTTTCTTTTCACATTCTTTCAGAAACATATTAAGATGATGAAAATGCTCTGACATTTTCAGAAGCAATTACCACATCATCTACATACATAGTAATAATGTCCTTGGCTTCATCCAACAATACATTGTCTAAACATCTGAGGAGTCCAGCTCCACTATTTATAAGCCCAAAAGACATTCTTTTAAAAACATGTGAGTAGCCTCATATTTAAATGCAGTATATTGCTGATCTGCATCATGCAAATATACCTGCCAATAACTAGCTGTTAAGTCAACTGTAGAAAAGACCTTTTTGTCTTTAAATTTAATGAGCAATTCTTGCACAGTAGAAGGAACATCATGTTCTGGAACTGTCAACTGATTCAAGAACCTCACATCCAAGCAAATACATACAGACCAGTTTTTATTTAAGAACAACCACTAATGGACTGTTACATCACGTTCTGGAACTGTCAACTGATTCAAGAACCTCGCATCCAAGCAAATACATACAGACTGGTTTTTATTTATGAACAACCACTAATGGACTGTTATAGGCTGAGGGACTTTTCTTAATAATTTTCCATTCAACCATTTAATTAATTTGCTTTCTTACTTCATCTTTACATTGGTTAGAGATAGGATAGCTATTACATTGGAAAGGGCTATAGTCCCTCAAGCATATCCGATGCACATATCCTTTTATCACATCAGGCGTTTTAAAAAATGCATCCTTATATCTTTAGAGTATCTGAAAAAACCTTTGCTTATAGTTGTCATCTAACTCAGATGATTCATAAACCTTTGCATATAAATCTGACTCTGTAGAATTATCTTGGATGGTTAGTACATTTACACTCTTAATGGGTACTGACCTCTTAGAACTATGCTTTTCCCCTTTTATAATTATTTCCTGATTTTCATAATCAATAATACATCCAAACCAATTCATGAAGTCAGATCCTATTATGACCTCATGAATAAATCCAGACATAATCAAAAATATTTTTTTCACTGTGATTGAATTAATTTTCACATTCAGCCTCATTTTCTGAGTAAATAATTTTGCCTTATGACCATTTGCCATGATAACTTGTGTCTGTCTCAATGGCAGCATAGGGATTTCAGAATCAATTTCAGCAAGCTTATTATAAAAATTTTCAGAGATAAGAGAATCCCTGAATCAAGCAAAACTCTTACTGAGGTACCCTAAATAACTATGATAATCTCTGGGCAATAATTAATGATATAACCTTCCAATTCCCTATCATAATCATCATCTTCTGTTTCAAAATTTATTGATGCCAAATAACTAACAATATCGTCGCTCCCCAAGTTTCCTATACTATGAGGCTCCTGCAGTGAGGAACATTCCAATGAGGCCATTTTTAAATTAAAGGACTAATCTTAGGCCTAGCCCCTAGCACTTCACATGTGTATTCTGTGATATGCTGACAGCATAACTTCCTGATGCACATGCACCCTTTTCTACTCTACCATAACCTTTGGAATTAGCCCTGTTTGTATTTACTGGTGCTAAAGACTTAGCATATTTAGTGCTTCTATAAGACCTATCATTTCTACTATCTGAGGTTCTTCTATTTCTATAATATTTAATGAGAGAAACATTGTAATTAGGATTATTTCTGTGGCATTTATGGCCACTTTCCACAGGTGCTTCACTTGCCTCAAGTGATCCGAGTATATTGGACATCTCTTCAACCGTATGCCTATCAGCAGCAATCAGAGTTTGCTTGATATGGTGTGGCAAGTTTCTCCTAATAATGTGAATTATTTGGTTTTCCAATAATGAAAATGCTGTCAGCATTTTTAACTTTGCTGTCTGCATCTGGAAAAATTGAGTCAAGCTACCCTTACTAATATTGGCTAATCTGGTGCCTAATGTTGTCCTGTTTGTCTTCCCCCCAAAAACTATTCAACAATACATATTTAAAATCCCCGTATGTTTTGGGTTTATTAAACAAGGACTTCCACCAATGTTTGGCAGATGCACTCAAATGATTACTAGCCACTGACAATTTTCCCATCTCACTTAACCTACTTAATGAGAATAACTCTTCCAGTGCACTTAGATACTCTATGGGATTTTCATCATATTCACCCTTGAAGACTTTGAGTTGGATAAACCTGGCTATGTTTCCATCTATCCTTTCTTTCTTAATTTCTTCTGGACTATGTATTAACTTATTATTCTCATCACCATATATTGATGGTATATCATGATCACTTCTACTTAACTTATTTTCTGTGGCCAAATATTGATATGGTTTATCCATGAGACTATCATTACCTTTTACCATAGTATTCTTTATTCCTACTATCTTATTTTTCAATATCATATATATATTATGGCTGAGATTTATTTCCTGTTCCTCCAAATGCCTACTTATTTCTTGTTTTAGTATCTTACTATTATCTTCTATTTTATTGAAAATCTCTTCTTGCTTTTTACTACATCCTTCCAATTGTTGCAAAGATAACTGATAATTATCTAGTCTATACTTTAAATCATCTAACTCCCCTGCTTCACTTGCTCAATGTTGCTTAACTCTTCTTGGACACCTTGTAGACTATTCTGTGATTCCTTACACACTTTCTGAAATTTCTTGATTTCATTATCAGCCTTATTATGTTTCTTACATACCTCTTTATATTCAACTTTCATACGGCTTTGAATATCCTTAACCTCTAGCTTAAGATTGTTTACTTCTACTTTTGAAGCCTCTTGACCATCCTTGTAAGCTTTCTCAATTTTAGTGTACTTTTTCTCTAATTTTTTGTGCCCAACTTTACAATTTTTAATCTCATCACTCAAGTTTTCAAACCTGCTTTCTAACTTTTTTTGTGATTTATCTTACTTGTCCCTTAATTCATTAAACCTACTATCACATTTACCATCAGATTCTTTCAACTGAGCATCCAAGTTATACTTAAATTCATCAAACTTGGCATTAGTAGCATTTAACTTGATTTTACATAAGTCAATTTTGATATTCACCTCTTCTCTAAGTTCTTTATTTTCTCTAATAATATCATTCAATTTATTGTTCATACCGTCAAATTTATTATTCATACCACTAAATTTGTTATCTATATCACCACTTATATCTTCTCTTAATTTATTATTATCTCTACTCATATCACCAAATTTATTGTTTATATCACTATTCATATCTCTAAATTTATTATTTATTTCTCGATTTATGTCACCCATCTTTTCCATTAATTCTTTCAGAATTGGATACAAATCTCCTTCAGGTTTTGATAATTCTTCCATCTTATTGCTTTCCATTTTTATTTTCTATTTATGTCAAATATTCCATATCTTTTTTTGAAATAAATTGTGAAATACTTTACTTTTATTTATCCTTACATAAAACATATCTACCTATTCAATCCTACAGCTGCGAATAAAATCCACAAAGAATGACAACAACAATAAAATTTCTAGTATCTTATTTAAACCTATGATATAATATAATCAGCTATATAACTCCACCAATGCATACAAACATAACACCATGTTTTAGCATCTATATGAGACTCAAACTTGGGTCTTTAATTGGTTATTTCAGCCTGAGTTGGCACTCCATTTTGTAACTGATGGAATTTGATCAATGCTGGTGATGGATATAATGATCAATCTGATCTGATGAAAAATCTAAAATCTAGTTTAATTTAATCTAGTCTAGCTCAATCAGGTCGCCATAATGTAATAAACCATCACAAGGCACAAATAATATCTCTTAAAGTCTAATTTGTTTAAGCTATATGTGAAACGAAAGAATAATGAGATTATCTGCTCCAGACATCAACAAATCTATCACATTACAAAGTAAACTGCACTGAGAAATCAACTTGCATATCATTGCCCTAAACAATAATATATGATTAGGCTAACTACTTGATTAGCAATCTCATGAAAATCAAATTCAATCAATAACTAATACAGATTCCAATATACTTTATTAAACTATTATTATTGTAGTAATTTAAATCTACTTCATTATTTAATGATGCTGCATTTTATCCTAACGGATAAGCTTCTAAATATCTATAATTGTATTTTACAAAACATTTTTACATATAGACACTATTTAAATATCAAAACAAAAAAATACTTGACTCAAATATATATCTAGTTTAATAAACGCTAAATAGAAAGTATAAACATTCATTTCAATAAGCGATACACAATTCTTTCTACTTTAATATTTAATTAATAATTTTCTATTGAAATCAACTAGTTTTTATATCATTTTATAAGACACTTTGAAAACCTATGCACTCCTTTAAATATTTAAACAAATTAATCTGCGTCTAGTTTAATAAGAAGCTATAAAGTAATATATAAATAATTTATTCATATCTTCCAATAAAATGATACTTAATCACTGCTTCGTTTATGTGTTAAAATAGAATACTTCAATAGAATTTATTATCAACACTCTATTAGCTCATTTCTAACTCTACAATGCTCAACCACATTACCTAAAAGATATATTAAGTTTCTATTGGAGGTTTATTCACCTATGATTTATTTGAATCTTTAAACAATTGAATATAAAAATGGTTGGCAATAATTAAAATATATGATTATAATTGATATTTATACAAATCAAAATAATATTCAATTAAACCAGTCAATGAAATTTGTACTCTTCGTTTTATAGAAGTTTAAGAAAAAAAATATCTAAAACGAGTTATTCTGATCCAATGATAAAGTACGATCTCTTTAGATTTTTGTGTGAGGATTAAACAAACAAAGAAAGGATTGGTTCTAAGCTAATGATATTACTTGTAATATTGACTAAAATAAAACACGACATATAATATTTCAATGCAGAGACAAATATAAAATTTATATGGGAACAAAATAAATAATGCTAATATGCAAAACATACCATATCTTATATTCTAGTTCACTTACTAAGCTGAGTTTGAACCTTGTCATTTAAATAGCTAAGTCATCTTATTCAATCCACATAATAAAAAAAATTAAGGGAGTCTTGTCATTTGAATCACTCAATTTATTTGATTATATAAAAGAAAATTGGCAAGATTAATAACAAAATACATAGAAAATTAATTTATATTTCAGCTTGATTGAATAAATAAAAATGATAAAATTACTATGTGTATCTCTAAATGTGTTGCGGAAACAATAACGACATAAAAAAATGAATGAATGAATGGAGAGACTTTTGGATATCTTACTGAAAAATTTATATATAACAGATACCACAGATATGAAATAGGATGAGATCGAAGCCTATTTGTTTATCAAAATAATAACTGATAAATGAATATGAAATAATACAATATATTTGAATCTCTTGTCTGTTCGATGTTTTAAACTAAATTTTAAACATGCAACCATCAAATCATATATAAAAAAAACAACAACAACAACATCGAATTGTATTAATATATATTTAGGCAAGAGTTCAAATACTTATTAAAGGAATCTCTCCGATCATTTTATTTCCTAAACTCTATTGCTCCTAAAGATAATTTAAATAAAATACAAATCATCCTTTTTAAATATATGTAAAAAAAAATTAATATGCGCACATTTTTATATATTAAAAAAAATCATACCATATATAAGAGTCTGTCCATTTTCACTATTTATTTGTCCATTACAATTCACTTATCCTCAGTTTCTATGATGCAAAGAGAAGTTTATTTCTCAGAAATAATAAGTCGAACTTTATAATGCTTCACTAACAGTCCTTTTCCTTTCCAAAGAGGAGAGTGTGATTTAATTAGCCCTTTTATGATACAAATGAATTCCGTTGATCCTGAGTGTTTCTTAGCTTGTGACATGATATTTATCCAAATCCATTTGTAGTTATACGCCAAACTTTAAACCAGAAATATCTTTGTTTTTAAAACTAAAATAGCCGATTTTTATATACAGCATTTTACATATATATATATATATATATATGTTTCCCTTGTTTTTTCTGCTGCTGTTTCCTTTGGAAATCCTTCACAACTGCCATTCAAATGATTGAACGGGCAGATAATTTAAGTTTATTTTTTCATTTGTTTTATGGTTTAACAGTTAAAAAAAGATTGAAGAACTTTTATTTGTAAGAACCTAGAAATATGTCCATTTGTGGCAATTACAAAAATATGATAGCCTACTCTTATAGTCTTTTGTGGCTTTTTATATGTTCTCTTTTCAACATTCTGGTGTCATAACAAATATTGGAAAATACTCGAATAAAGCTCAAGCCAAACAATTTTTTTACAGCAGTTTTTGTGCAGCTTGTAATGTATGTTTGGAGAAAAAGATACATGAAAATTAAATCCAAATTCGATTAGATTTTTCTTATTATTTGTAAACCAAAATACAAAATTGATATTACAACCTTTATTCACTTTATAAACACAAATAATTTACACACACACACACACACACATATATATATATATATATATTCAATAATAATATTTTTTAAAAAATTAATTTATAACAAATACACATAACATAAAAACATTGAATTATATGTAATAATGTTACTATGGTGACTGCATTAACAGAAAAATAAAATATGTAAAATAATATCGATCCTATTTAAGGGAACTTTTATATTGTACTGAATTGTTTTCAAAATTTATTTATTTACCCATATGTTTTTATCAAGTTTGATTATAGCAAATTTAGTATTTTAAAGCTGGAATCAACAGTAAACAATACTATTTAAAAACTTTAGGTTGCTATGGTGATCAATTTAAATCTATATTTCCAAGATCTTCCATTATCTATCTATCAAGCAAAAGAAAAACCAAACAAGATCAACAAACTTCTTTATTTTTTTTAAATACTTTGATCATTAATCTGAATATTCACAATATATATAAATCTCCATCCATTGAGCAAAAGTATAATTAATGCTTTAAAAATTATATAAATACTTTTACATAAAACTGAAGCCTGTTGCGTGTTAATGAAGGAATCTGAGATATCTCATTTATTCTATGCAGTTATGTAGAAGTATCATTTTGAAGTAGTATTTTATTTATCATCTCAAGAGGTTTAAAAAAGCAAAACATTTTTTGTCAGTGATCTCATCAGTTTTTATAGCTTTATTGATTTGATTTCTATATTGTATTAAATTATAATTATCAACAAAGCAAGTCATATATAATGTGGCATTGCTTTTATAAGCTTGTATTTACAAAAATGTAATACAGAGAGCATGCCAATAGCTTAAACATGTTCTTAATTGATAAGTGTGATATCAGCAAATATGTATATTGTTTATACTCTTTTTATCTGGTCTATTGGAATAATCTTTAGTGTTATGACATTAATTGGTGTATAAAAGAGTGTAAATATTGGAAGCAATCATAATATATTTTTCAGCTTCATTTGCTTTGAAAATGAATTTTTTACAAAGAATTTTAAATTTTTTGCATTAAAATATTATATACAGTTATGAACTACTATGTATTGTTCAACAGAATATAAACAAATTAAACAATCTTGTTAAAAAATCCATTAAATCTACTTTACTCTTTGATTATATGGTTTTCTACATACATTTCTTTGAAGTAACTATGGTTGGACATTAAAAAAATATCATCATATTTCTTTCTGTTCCCATTTGTTTTAAGGAATGAACTTTAGTGCGAAAATACATTTTTTTTTGCCTTTGGGCATTACAGACAGTTGCAAATCAATCTGTATTATTGACAGAACTTTCCATAAAAGAATATGTTCTAATGCTATAGAGTTTAATGATATGCTTTTGAAAAGGAAAATATAATAGTATCTAGATGTCAAAGGCTGCCATGTTACAATATTTTTTCTATTCTCATTTATTTTGAAAGTGAACTTTTTATGTATAAATTTGTATATGTCATGCAAAGTTAAGAATCAATATATACATTAAATATTTATATAGCATATGAACATATTGATTTTTTTTAACAATTCAGCTATGCAAATTTGTAATTATCTTATATGTTTTAGTAACACCAAATAGATATTTTCATAGTCATAAGTTTTAAAATAATGACATTCTACCTATAAGTATGTGTATATTATATTCCACTTTAATTTGCAAATGTCAAACATTCTATAAATCACAACTTTGGCAATAACCATTTCAAGTAAATATTCTAATGATTATTATTAATCAATTATTAGAGATTATTCCTAGCATTAAAAATATAAACTTTAAATCTCAATTAATAATTAATATACCTGTTTCTTACTTAAACACAAATGCATGAAATAACTCAACTACACCTTTCTTTTTTCATATATAATATTTTTCTTATATACTTATAAATTTAGAGGAATAAATTATTAGTAATAATCTTAAATATTTGATTTAATGCTGTGATTGTAGACTGTTTGAAATTTGGAAATCAAAGTGTAATAATTTAGTATTGATAAATATTTGAAGAGTGTGGTTTCAACATAAAATGCATTTTGGGAGTCAATTGTCTTTTCCTTATATCTTTGTTCATTTCTTTCATTAATATGTGGCAGAGTGAAAGTTTTAAATATATTTGTATTATAATGGAAACTAATGACTGACAAAGAATCACAAGTGATTTATTAAGACCCTACTGTTAGGTAGCTATTTATATATAACTAAAGTAAATGATATACTGGTCATATTGCCAATGATAAAACACATAAAAATAATGGTTTAAATAATCATGAGAACAAATAAAATAATGAATTAGCTATAGGTTTGATTTCCACAAATGAAATGGATATAGTATTTGCTTGCTGTACACAAAGTTCTTATAGCATTATTAATCTAATAATACTTCAAGAGTATCAGCCTGAGTTAGATCTACAGAAGAATATTTAAAATCTTCTTTAATTGATTTAAAACAGATACTATGCCTTCTAAGGCCCTGGTTTCATCTAAAATCAAAAAACCATATAATATAATTATAAATTTTATTAAACGCTCACTATTATTTCAGTAATAGTTTTAACAAGGCTGTAAACCTTAGCTATGAGTGTCTGAAAAAATCGTCACTAGGGACCTCTGTAGATCTTTAAAACACATTTTCTTCATAGTGTAAGCATGTGTTTTAAAGACCTACAGAGGTCCCTAGTGACGATTTTTTCAGATGCTCATAGCTAAGGTTTACAGCCTTGTTAAAACCATATAATATAATGTTTAATAAATATGACATAAGAATGTTTAATATTCAACAAAGATTTATAAGATGTAATTTATGAACACAAATTATGATACAGACAAGTGGTGGCTGGTTCATAAGCACTGCAACATTACAGCACCACAGAAAATAATATGAAAATTAATTAGAGATATTATTTTATATAGTGCTATGTTTTTTATGTAATAGTAATATTAGAGATTAAGCCAATGCACATGTGCTCATTTTGACACACTTAAGATTTGCCCATACATAAACATTTGGGTCGAAAGAATGGGTGGATTCATTCCATTCTTTCTAAAATACTATATCTCATGTCTGGAAAAAATTGAGAATAGTCATTTATAATTTATCTTTAAAGTGCATGTGCATTGACTTAATTGCTAATATTACTATGAAAATTAATTGTAAAATGTGTGCTTGAAAATATCAATAATATAACAATCATTCAATATTTTGTATAATTATAATGTGAGCACAACTAATTAAACCATTTATGAAAAGAATTATTTTAATCAGTACTTGAGATTCTATTCAAAAACACTGCTAATTATAGCTGTATCAGAAATACCATATGTGAAATTTGGAAAATTCCACTGAGTTTCATTTCCTCTTATCGATGCAAGTAACAAGTGCTATAGGAGCTACTTGCAAGAAGCATCAATAGTTATTTGAGAGTGATGTATTTATCTATTCTGGTTTCTCTTCAGAACAAATAAAGTTTTCATCTTTTATTGCTATAACTAGAACAATATTTTTTATTGTTTTCACTTAGAATAAGCAATAAAATATTCTCTTTTTTTCTTATAATTAACATTTATAAATATTTATTTCAGAAAAATAAAACAAAATAATAAAATAAATATTACATTAAATATTTATCATAATGAGTGTTAGTGTTGAATATATAAAAAAAATACACTTTCCCAATCGACATTACATAAAAAATTGAAATAAACCAGTAAAAGTCAATCTACTCCAGATATTATTTATTTGACAAATAGCAGTTAATAAATTCAAAATCTTTTAACAATGATTGGTGTAGAAAAATATAATTGTTGTGTTGTTGCAAAATTAGAAATACCCTGTTTATTTTTCTTGCTTGCTTTTTGATGGTGTTCTGAATAATACACCTCCAATTAAAAATTTTATGGACTGAGTGTAATTATTTAGCAGATAAATATACTAGCAATAAATTATACTTCTCATTACCTTAATAATTCTGACAGAGTTTTAAAACAATCAAGTTTACCCAAAATTTTATTTTATTCTATAATATTTTCTCTTGTTTACTTGTTTTTTCTTTTAAATAATTATAAGATAATAAGATTCTATTTGATAAAGGATTCCATAAAAGTATTGAAATAGAATCTTATTTTTTAATAATAATAATTAAAAAATAAGATTCTATTTCAATACTTCTATTGAATCCTTTATCATTTACATATACACACTTTGCAAATTGTTAAAATAAAATTGATGAAATTAACTTATTCTAAAACTTAATATAGATTCCATCTGTGCACATATATGTTGATTGTATAAATGCAATCACCATACAAAGATAATAAGAAAATAACTAATAAAAATTTAATTTTCTTTCATTTAATTATCTTAATGGCAGATTTAAATAAAATTGTGTTATAACTAAAATTATATAATAGCAGATTTATCTAAATAAATTTAAAAATATCTTTATCTGGACATGATATTGTAGATTTCAAATACTCAATTTTAGTTTGACAATTATTTACCAGCAAAAATATGATAGTTTTACAGAACAAATAGTTAGTAGTTTATATCTTTCAAAGGTTATTTTTCCAATACAGGCAGATTATTCTTAGATGAAAGCATAGTGGTGAAGTAACGACTTTACAATGCATAGAATATCTAATCCATATTTTTCAGTTATACATTCAAGATATATGATAGCTTATCTTACTTTAATTTTTAGATTTACTTTAACTTACTTCAAACTAAAAATAAAATAGTATTATTCTCTATATAAATTTCTTTGAAAAACAAATATTTTAATCTACCACACAATATATTATTTTAAAATATTTTTGATTTATTTATTTTGCAATATCACTAACTTGTATGGTTGGCCTTAACTACTATTATACAATTGTTTATACATTTTTAAAGTCTTAATTCAATGAAAAATTTTATATAAACAAACTTAATAAGATATTTAAAACAGCATAATGTTTTAAATATTATAATTTTTATTACTTAATCTTGCCAAAGTCTCTAGTCAAAGATTCTTTTAAATTATGTATCTGTTCCTTTAAAATCTATAACCACCCACATATGACATAAGTGTTATGTATATAAAAAAACCTAATAGATAAATGGACCCTTAGATACATGGGGAGTATGGTATATGAATGTATAGATATATGGATAGATAAGAGATAGAAATAGATATAGGTAAATAGATATATAGATGGCTAGAATTAGTTTGTGTATATGCATGTTGGTGGTATTTTTTAAGTGAACATTTTTAACAGATATTTTTCTTTGATGCCATTATGATATTTAAAACTATACTCAATTCTATGTATGATTACTTACTTCTGAAATCGCCTCACCAGTTTTTATAACTTTCCTGATTTCATCTCTCCATATAGTTAAATTTTGTCGGCTCTGATCATTACCTTGGAATGATAAATTAGCTGGTCTGCTGGAATAATCTTTAGTGTTATTTCCTAAATGAGGAAAATAGGCTTCCTAATAAAAAAAAGACACCTCATGTTTCAAAAAAATATTTATTATTATTATTATTATTATTATTATTATTATTATTATTATTATTATTATTATTATTATTATTAGTTGTAGTAGTAGTAGTAGTAGTAGTAGTAGTAGTAGTAGTAGTAGTATTAGTAGATCTATGACTAATAGTAGTAGTAGCAGAAATATTGGCAGCAATAGTAGTAGTAGCAGTAGCAATAGCAGTTGTAATAGTATCAGTAGCAGCAGAAGTAGCCACAGCAGAAGTAGCAGCAGCAGCAGTAGTAACAATTGTAGTTGCAGTAGTAGTAGCAGTATCAGCAGCAATAGCAGTAACAGCAGTAGAAGTAGAAGCAGAAGTAGCAGCAGTAGAAGTTGCAATAGTAGCAGTAGCAATGGCAACAATAACACTAGTGGTTGTGGTAGCAGTAGTAGAAGCAATAGTAGTAGTAGTAGTAATCATAGCAAAAATAGTAGTAGTACCTTTGTTTTCATGTTATACAATAATTGCTTTAAAATATTTTTGCGCTATATGAAAAATATATGGGGTAATGGTACAAAAAATATTACTTAGAATGAGTAATTGATTTAAGATTATAATATTGTTTATACAATATTTTTTACTTTTTTAAAAAAAATTATGGGATTAATTATCATTATCATGCATGAGTTTAAGTAGTTATAGAATGACAGTCTCTGAAAGCCAAAGTCCACAGATCATACCTCCAATCTGTAACTTATTGTGATAAAAAATATAAAAACTCCTTAACAATAGTCCCTTCAATTATTTGTTGTTGTTGTTATTATTATTATGTTTATTGATATCGTTTAAAAATGTTTTTATATTTAAAAAAAGTTAATGATGAAAGTACTTATTTAAGTAAATAGATGAATAGATAGATAGTTAGAGAGATAAGTAGATAGAAAGATAGCTACATACGTAAATTGATAAATAGGTAGGGAGATAGATAAGTAAGCAGTTAGGTAGTTAAATAAGCATATAGATAGATATATAGATAGATAGGTAGGTAGATAGATAGATAGATAGATAGATAGATAGATAGATAGATAGATAGATAGATAGATAGATAGATAGATAGATAGATAGATAGATAGATAGATAGATAGATAGATAGATAGATAGATAGATAGATAGACAGACAGACAGACAGATAGATAGATAGATAAATAGATAGATAGATAGATAGATAGATAGATAGATAGATAGATAGATAGATAGATAGATAGATAGATAGATAGACAGACAGACAGACAGACAGACAGACAGATAGATAGATAGATAGATAGATAGATAGATAGATAGATAGATAGTTAGATAGATAGATAGATAGATAGGCAGACAGACAGACAGGCAGACAGATATTTAAAAAAAATGTACTTTAATGGAAAAGTTTTTAATCAGGCCCACAATGAATAAAAATAGATCAGACTATCATTTTTTCAGGCGTTTTGTAATTCTTATCAAGATAGTTTTAAATCATTTTCTCATCAGAAAATAATAAACAATAATATTTATATATATATATTGATGACTGTATTATGTAATAATAATATATCCAACAGATTTAAATTTGAATTTAAAGGTTTGAGATTTTTAGTTTATGTATCAGGCTTGGAATTATTTTAAAGTAGCTGACCAAAAACCAATCTTGGTAACTCTTCAATATTTATTTATATAAGGTGATGTAGCTTTTTAAAAAAATAAATAAAAGGTTTATTTAAAATAGTCTACAGAACAAAGCAATGAATGTATAAAAATAAAAATATATATTACATAAGATATTTATTATGTACATAAATATGTCTTATTTAATGCTTATTTTACTTTGGTGCCCAAGGCAATTTTTTTACTACAGTGTCTACGGATCCAGAACTGCAGGTGTGTCAGAAGTTATTACGGACAGGAACTGGGATGTTTTAAAAATATTAATAGCAGTAATTTTTTTTTCATTTTATGTTGCATAATATTTGAAAGAAACACAGTAGAGGAAACCTTGTCACCATTTTCAGAAAACATATTCTTTCGCACGTATAGTTTTCCATATGTATGGTTTCGATTACCCATGATTAAAAAAAATGGTAAAATTGAATTACTTAACTATAAACTCAAATTTAACTAACTTTATTTGTATAAAAGAACCCAGTACCGAAAGAATCAAAAAATATATCGTCAAAAAAAATATAAATAAATAAATGAAAACTATTAAATATTGCTTTAAAAGAAAGGTACTTGAGTACTAAAGCTGCAACATAGGGGAGATAGGAGACCTTTTCACACAGACAATAAATGTGTCCTGTTGCAATGACATCATATTGAAAGAAATAATCCTACATTTTTCAATGGTGATGACATCATAGTTGACATCATATTGAAAAAAATATTAGGAATTTTTCAGTTATTTAACAGAAAAAGTTTGGTTTTAACATGCAAATTTCTGTTATATATTACATGGTAAGTGTCATAGGAAGATCATTAATGTATTTTTATCCAAATGATTTAAAAATTATAATCATTTACTGTTTGTTTTGTATAATTTAAATAACTATTTTTTTGATTAATGGTGTCAGACTTAAAACTTGTCTTTTAAAAAAAAGTTATTCAAAATTACTTAAAAGTCAAATCATTTACTGTTTGTTTGGTGTATGTGTAATAATTAATATAAATTTAATAAAAGTGTAATAAGTAATATGTCTTTTATTTTGTAATTTTTGGTTTAATTTTTTTATAAAAAAAAACGATAGTAGTTTTATGAAAATCTCAGCATACTTTGCAATCAAGTGGTTTCATTTTTGGAGTGAAAATTTTTACTGCAGATCTCCATTTTCTGTGGTAATATTTAATAGGAATAGTTGGGTTTTAACACATAAATTTCTGTTATATATTACATGGTAAGTGTTGTAGAAATGTAGTTAATGTATTTTTCATGTTTATTTAAAGTAAATAATTTTTTTAAGAAATGGCATCATTCTTAAAAGTTGTTACATTTTAAAAGTGCTTGTAGGAATATAGTTAATGTATTTTTATACAAATTACTTAAAAATCAAAATCATTTATTGTTCATTTGGTTTATATTTAAACTATATCACATTTTATTATTATTTACTTATTTTATTATTATTCACATATTTTTAGTCCTGCAACACTGAACATGTATTAGACCTACTGTGGCTGTTGACATTCACATCAACCTCCCAATAATTTTGTAATTGTTGACTTTTGCCGAAGAAAGATTCATGTACATGTGGGGTTTTTTTTGCCGAAGAAAGATCCATGTACACGTTATTTTTGTCAGATTACAAGATTACAAAGTTACCAGCAGCAGATTGATACAAATGCAAACAGGCACATAAAGGTCTAATACATGCTCCATGTTGCAGCTTTAGTACTCAAGTACTAAAAGAAATTTAATTTTGTGTATTTTTATTTTTAAGTTATTGATGCATAGTGTGTGCATGTAGCTCCATATATGTTGTACACATTTTTAACATGTATGTATGTGTTGTAAATAATGTTATAATACAATTCACTACTATCCATGAATTTTTGTCTTTTAGTAATACTACATAGTTTGTAATTGGATGTTGAGAATTAAAAAAAAAAGTTAAAAAATTAAAACATCACATAATCTTGCAAAAAAAAAAAAGGGAAAATAACTATCAATTTTGATTTGCAAGTCTTAATGAAGTTTCTCTTATAAATTATAAAATGGTAGCTATCTATTACTATGATTTTTTTAATTCTGTGCTACATGTGTAAAAATTAGAGGCTTTTTCAAAGATTTCAAAATATACAATAATGTCAGGTTTTCTATTTGTTACATAATATGCAGTAGTGAGAAAGTATGTAGGAAATGAAAGTCAAAAATAGCCTGTTGAATCTAAGCATAACTCAGAAATCTCCTCATCCATCCCTGAAACCTCTAAAGACTTAACATACAGCTATAACTCCAAAGTTAATGTCACACATGTATCCTCCTATCAATCCACCAGGGCAACCAAGCCTATGAACATTGCTCCTTACCAAAGACTCTTTTTTGCCTGGACTACACACCCTTTCCATATCCGTTTCCCATTTTATATGTATTCCTTCCTCTTCACCATATTGTACTTGAATTTTATTTTTGCCATGTAATTATCTCTTTGTAAACCTTTTTTAACTGTTGGATATTTTGTCTTTTTGATCATTGAGAAAAAAAATGAATTAGCTTTAAATTTACTATTTAGGACAATAATTTCTCCATTATCTGTCCAAATTGATAATGAGGAAAAAGAATATTTTTTTATATGTCAAAGTGTCTGCCGGGAAGCAGACCCCGGGACAACTGCTTGTAAAGCGGCTGTGCTAACCACACGGCCACCAACGCTTGACAAGAATAATATTTTTTTGTCTTCTAAAAGTAATTAAATTGTTATATATGAATATATAATAAATAATAGATATTTAAACTCCCTTTAGTTATAAATAACTATGTAACTCTATCATTTTACACTAGCAAATTAGAAATAAATAAAATGGGCCATCTATATTGGTTTTTAAAATAATATTCTTTAATTATAAAGTTATAATAAATTATGCTTAGTTAACTCCTATATTATTTCAAAAATGACAAAAATGTGTTTTGTTTAATATTTATATATTTATATTTATTTGATTTTTAAATTGATTATCAATGCAAATGCTATTAAATGTGTGATATTGTCTCCATCATTTGCATAATTGATTATGATTTCGTAATTAAGAATATCATATTAACATCTGGTTTAAATATTATATGTACTCCCAAAGATCGCCATAGTTGGCAAAGCTTTGCTTATCGTTATCAAAAATTCAAGAAATGGATGATTCATTCCATTTCTTTGTTTATTTTGACGTTTATTATATTTCTTTGTTGTTTGCTACTATTAAGATAATAAATGAAGTTATGTATATATTCACACATATAAAGGGATTATGTATATTATTTCAAATGTGATGATGTGGTGTTCTATTCATATTCGACTTCTAAATAAATTAATGGAGGAATTGTTAAAAATGAAGTATTGCCTAGATTCTTTGTATAATTGATTATGATTTTATAAATTAGAGTGTTATATTAAGATTTGGCTTAAATATTATATTCATTTTCAAATTCATTTTCTCAAAACTAAATTTATTATCATCAAAAGTTTAAGAATTGATAGCCCTTCTGTGTTTTTTTTTAAATTTGCTATATTAAGATGATGGAATTATGTATCTATTGACAGCTAGAAGTACCTCAGCCAACTTTTGTATTATCTCAACTCTGGTAATACTATACTTTATTTATATTGCTGACCCATCTGATTGCACACATGTTGAAAAGATAAATAATCACCAATATATGTAGTTCACACTAAGCCAGCAATCATCAGTTGGTCCAGATTACTATCTCCACACACATATACAATCAGTGCTCAGCTTTATATTAAGATAGCCAATCTTCATATTGTAATGGACAGGCTTCAAAGTAGAATTCTGGGCTGGAGTAGTTTGAAGACTGACCATTAAAGTATGAAGATTGGCTATCTTAATATAAAGCTGAGTACTGATTCTATATATGTGTGGAGATAGTAATCTGGACTAAATGATGATTGCTGGTTTAGCATAAAATACATATATTAGTGATTATTGATCTTTTCAACATGTGTATGATCAGATGGGTCAGCAATATGAGATGTCTTGGAGAGTTGAGGTCATTTGAAAGTCTGAGTTCAAATCCCTTATATATTACATTATATATGTGCAGGTGTGTGTAAACCTGTACAGTGTATTAAATTAATAATAGTTCAACACAATTGAACAAATTTGTTTGACCATTATTAAGGAAAAGTGTATTAAATTATATACTTTATTTAACATATATGAAATATCCATAATTATATTGTTTTAGCAGCACTGTCCCTTTAAAATACAGAATAGGTTGCATTTCTGCAGCACATTGAAAATGCTATTCTTTATTTTAAAAGGAAAGTGTGGCTAAAACAATATTGTTATGGGCCATTTCAAATATTTTATATAGATTTCCTCTAGTAAAATGCACTATTTCTATTTTTTTATTTTACACACACAGTATATATATACTGTAGGTAATATGTAATATACAAACAAGCCATTAAATAATAATTTCGGTGAGATAAAGTAAGCATGAAATAAATTTATTAATCTGCAAAGCCATATATGAAAGTCTGGCTTAGCAAATTAATAAATTTATTTTATGCTAATTTTGTCTCACCAAAATTATTATTTACTTGCTTATTTGTATATATGCAATTAAAGTAATAGACACTAAATGTAAATATGCTATGGTATTTCATGCACTGTCTTACAGAATTTCAGAGCCATGATGTAATAACTAAAAAGGAAACTATTTCATTTGTATCCAAATTATTGTAAGAGCACCTTTAAAAACCCATATCACCAAGTAGCCAAAAAGTTTAATCAACATATGTTAATGCAGCTTTACTCAAATTGGCTTATAACGTAATTTACGAACACAGAAATAACTGCTACTAATTTACTGACATCTAAGACAGACTATAATGATATCATCAATGATTTACATTCATGGTCATCAGTTTTATAGTCTGTTTAAGGAAGTATAAAAATAAGAAAGCAAATGAAAGTGATTTTATTTTTGCTCATTCTGATATAGCTCAGACACTGAAAGACATTCCATTAAATATCATATCATTTTTAAATTTGTAGTTTATCTTTCTAACTGTGTTTTATATGTGTAAATATAATATATTAATATACAGAGCATCTTGGTATAAAAATAGTATGTTCATATGTTATGACTACAATCTAGTGTTTGAATTCAGATTAAGTGAAATTCTTTTCAACAAAAAAATTCTCTCAGTTAAGGGTCCATGGCCGATAAATTAATCACCCAACATTAGTTGATAAATGGATAATTATCCATTATTTTCATAAACCTAGTTAGTACTGCCTTTTTCTTTATTGCTCTAATGTTAAAGAGACCTCTACTTTTCAATAACCTATTTATTTAAAAAGTTATTTTGCTTTTTTACATTACAATTACTGCTTAATACAACTGTTGCTAATAATAATTTAAATAAATAATAAGTATAATAAATAGAATAATTACCAATAAAGAAGAATTCCACTCATTCAGAGGTTTAACTTTAGCCATGTTAAATGCAAAACGTTCTGAATTATATCTTCTCAATATTTGACGATGAATATGGAAAAATACTTCTTCTTCTCTGTCTCTTACAGTCACATCCTTTTTAGACCAATGTACTGGAAACAATAAATGCCAATGCCAATGAAAGGCATTGAAGGGAATATCCTCTCTGAAATACCATAAATTATGTTCTATATCTCTACTAGTTCCAGTTCTATCTCTTTTTATTTCCATAATTTTCTGAATTTTTGAATTACTCGCAGTCTTTGTATCATCTGATTTTTCTCTGTCAGTAATCATAGTCTTATATATATCATTTCTATTAATAAAATCAGTTACATTCTCATTTAAAATTTTGATCTTATGAATATCTAATCTCTTGCATAATTCCTTTTGCTTGTTTTTCACAACACATGCTTTTTTTGAAAGAGATCCAACAGGAAAATAATCATGAGGTAGGATATAATATAAATGGGGAATCCAGTAATACTTAAACTCTTTATAATTTAGCATGGCAGATGATAATGCATAAATAAACATTGCTGGTGGAAGGAAATTTCTAAATGCAACTGCTGTCATGAGTAAATGTGATGCACTGCTGGTATTCATGAAAATATTGAAGACCTTCTCAGTTTCCTGCATATGTTCTCTTTTATATAAAGAAAACTCACCTTCTATTTTAATATTAACTCCAATGGATACAGACTCATATCTACTCTGTCTTTGCATATAATGACATTCTGGATGCAATATATGATTAGAAGATGGGTATGTTAAATAATTTAATATTTGGCTGTGACATGAAAGAGAGAAATTGAGATGCTCCATAGGGAAAAGTAATGCAGGATCTTAAAATAGAAAAATCATTATTAATTATTTATTTTTGTTTTAAAGAAAAAGTTTACAATAATTATCAACATTAAAAAGAAAAAAAAAACTTAACAAAGATCTAATTCAGGCAGTAGAGAGTAATAGGCCAAACTAGCAAACTTTTTCTGAATGTTGCCATTACATAGATTTTAATTATGTAAGACAAATTGTTAAATTACATATAAGCTGTGATTATATATTGGATTATTTTTATCACCTTTCATTAAATGTTGAATGTCTCGAAAAGTTTATTTAAATTTTTGAATATAAACAACTTGTTATAATAATAACACACTAATAAATAACACAGGGTATAATTACAAAATGTTCAAGTAGTATTATTATCCACTCTTCCTCAAGTGTTGTTACTCTGATCAGTGATAATATTAGAATAAGTTTCAAGTAGTATTATTCTCCACTCTTCATTAGATGTTGTTGGCCTGATTAGTGACAATATTAGCATAGTAGTTAAATTTTCATCTTTAGATTCTTTATTATTAAATTTTTAATGCAATATTTTCACCAACTGAGTTATTCTGTCAAAGGCAACAACCAGTAAAAATTTTATATACTTAATCTGTGAGGTTGGTTCAAATCCTGATTTCTCCCCTTTTTTTTACTTTTTTCTAAGAGTGTGGTTAATTGAGACTTCCAGATATTATGTATTGCCACATTGGATTGGATTAGAGTTATTTTCCACTGTCATATGACCAACTTTTTAAACTTTTCTTCTTTGCACCCTTCTCCTCTCTATCCAATGTTACTGTTTTTTTTTTCCAATTGAACATACATTAATACATTTATGATCAGCTATTGTAGATATAGCTGTTTAGGTGTTATGCAGTCAAACTAATGGTAACATAATTCACTAATGTAATAGATTATGTGACATTTCTGTCTATAAAAAAATCAAAAATATTTGCAGTTTTATTATTTATAACTTATCAAATTATAAAGTCATTAATAATATTATTAATACTTTTTTATTCATTCAGGAGATCATGCAATGGTCAATTATTAGAAATGATAAATAAAGTGTAATCCAATAATCATTCTGTCTCTTTCTTTATTATTGTATTAAACAATGTGGGAATAAAGTAATTCAATTTTACAAATGTAAAACTGAATCAGTAAGCTGACATATTATGAAATTTTAAATTATTAACTGAATAAAATACTATGAATAGTGTTGCTCCTGTGTGATTGCAATATGGCAGTTTTCTTACCTGAATTAAGACTAGATAATTAAAAATAAGTATAGAAATCTCATATTATTAACTATTATTGTCCAGTACCATAAAAATATTTGTCATAATGACTGTACGTGTATATTGAAATCTAGAATGTTTGTTGCAAAATAATAAACTAATAAAGTCATATAATGCATTTAAATAAAAGTATATTTATATATTGTGATCTATCATGACAGAGAACCTGAGTTAGAATGCAAATAAAAGTTTGAAATTTATTCAGGAAGCTAAAAAATTTTATGCTTTCTGGATGTACTTTTTCTCTCTCAGATACCCAACCGCTGCCAACTTGGCCGACAATATAATTATCAATTGCCAAATAGATAACTATCTATTTCTTCACTAGAGATAAAAACTCTCTCATCAGCTCGTTCCCGAATATTGTCTTTTCACCAATTTCTATAAAAGAATATTAAAGAAGTCTTTGAAATTAAGGCTATATAAAACTCTTTTATCCACAAAAATAAATTCAAAAAGTAAATAAATAGTGAACAAAAAAATTGCATATTGACGTTTATTTTTTTAATTAGATCAAATAATTCTCTTTATTATAAAATATTGAAAATGATCGTGAATCAGTTACAATTTCTATAAGGAATTACATATTTTAATCTGATTTTTAAATGAATCATTTTAATATACGCAGATCTAATAACGCAATTACCAATCGGAGACAATTATTTTGCTTAAATTGTCTACGACTATTAAAAAACACTTGTCGAAATTTATAATTAAATGGTTATAGTTTATTTTCGCTTACGTAAAATATTAAAAAAAAAATTTCACCTCGAATATTTCTTCCTTCAGTTTTGACCTAATTATCCATATAGTAAAAGTGATTATTAGAATCAATATTGAAATTAGAATACTTTGACTAAAGTTATCAAACTTCTTGCTCATAAAATGTATTCTAAAGTTGTGAATAATATACAGGTCAATTGCAATATTAAATTTTTGCAATGAATACTATCGTAAATTAAAACTATATTTTGTATTTACATTTAATTGAATAATAAATTTAGGTTTACCTGTTCTCAGTTTAGAAGATTGCGACAGCGACGCGACACCAGGAAAATGAAAATATAAGTAACTTTTGATCTCAAGCCGAAACTAGTTTTGTACTTCAAAAATTTTAGATCATGAGTTATATGCTTATAATTGATAGGTGGATTATTTGTTTTAATACCAGTATTTCAATATTTTGACCATTAACGTAGACCTCAACATCACAAACAACAACCATTTGTAAACGAGGATGGACACTTTAATTTCAGGAAAAGAAAAAAAGAGAGCATGATTTATCCTATCTTTTAATTTGTCAGATAGCAGCGTACTGGAACCAGTGTACGTCATAGAATCCAACTCAATCCCTCTATCTAAAAATTTTATAAGGTAATTAATTTATTTCCACAGGTAATGATCGCCTTAGTTAAAAATTACTGAAGGCTTTTTTCCTCCTTTACAGTTAGATAAAGTACTTGAGATTTTTAAATATTAATTATTAAACGAAACTATTAATAATTTATATTTAAAGCAACAGTCATTAAAATACTGTAGAGATGAGGCCAAGAAAGGAAAGTTTTTCGATTTTATTTTAATGAGTTCAAATTAAAAATGCTATGATCAAATTATCAAATGCCCTTGCCCATAAAAATAAACAACAAAATTGGAGCTAGTAACAGTGTTCATTTCAAATACCTTAGATTTTTCCTACCACCGTTGTTTTCAATATTTTGGGAAAAGCTCAAGTTCTTCGCATACTAAAACTAACATATAATGTATATATAAAATATCAAATTCCAAAATATTCGTTGTAATAAAGTAAATTCACCAATTCAAAATTAAAATATTAGCTAATATTCAATTAATTTAGTTTTATATATATATATGTGTGTAGAGTTAAATTAAACAACGACAAATGATATAAAATATCATATATGTAAGCTTGACAGGTTTGATATTGGAATCATCGCATTAGCATTAATTATGACAGATAAATTAACGTTAAAAGTTTACCCTTCCGATTCTATATCACATTACTTGAAAACATGTAACTTAACATTACATATACGATTGCTTGTTGTTGTTTGTAATGTTATTTAAACAAGCAGCAATTAAAATCTTTTGCAAATTATAACCTGATTTGAGTTAAAATGCATTTATGTCTCGGCTGATTTACATTTCATTTTTACTGGCATTGTAGTCTGATCTTATATTCATATAAGAACATGATAAGTAAATGAAGGTAATTTATTTTTCACTCATATTTTAGAGCTTTGACACTAGAAACTATTGCATTAAATATGAAGAGCACATTAAAGTAAAATGTAAAAACTGCATTTTATAGAATGTTTAAGCATATTATACAATACCAAAAGTGGCATGCCCAAGTATGAAATGCTTAATTCCTAGGCATATTATAAAATGCCAATACGAAAATAAAGTATAAAATACTCCCACTAATAATATTTATTCTTTCATTTTTATTACCATTTTTTCTCTGTCAGGGTTGAAAGTACTCTAATAATTTTGAGAGTAGATGCTCATCGTACATATAAAAAAATTTTTTAAAGGTATATAGGTGAAGCGGGATGTTCTGTGGAAAAAAGATTGAAGGAACATCAATTATTATATAATCGAATTAAAAATAACGTAAATAGTCAATTTAACACAGCTTCAGTATTCTTTGACCATGAAAAAACTTGTAATTATAAGTTTACATTTAATAGTAATGAAATAAAAATATTAATGGAAGAAAGAAATCATTAAAAAAGGAAAATTAAAGAGGCAATATTAATTGATAAATATAAGAATGATGTTATTAATAGGCAAGTTGCAAGTACCGCCACATACAGCTTATGGAATTATAGGTAACATTTTTAAAAAATTTGAAATTCAGTTAAAGTTGAGAAGTATTACCACATAATCGAAAGCGCTACAAATGAATTTAAACTATAATATTGTATTTACTGTTAAAATTTATATATATAATATTTTATAACGGGTACTGTATTTTACATTTATATATATATATATATCTGTACATTGTACAGACTGTATATACCCAGTCAATAAAAATTTAAAATGTAGAAAATCCTTATTACAAGAAGGAAAGTCATATTTTTACCTCATTAAATGCTTTCTCTTTTACAATGAATTTTACTTGGGGTTAGACCTAAAAAAATATAAAGGATTAAAAAAAAAAGAGTCAATAGAAGGATGGTAATGCCTTGCAATATTTTTTAAAGTGATTTTTGTCTTTTAATATTATAACCATTAGATTTCTCAAATTTAATATTTATTAGATGATTTTTTTATTGCAAATAAATATCCAGCAACACAAAAAATACATTAGGTTAGTTTTTAATTTTTAAGACAAATAAATTTCTCTTTAAAAAAGACTTTCTAAATTTTGTTTTTCGTTTCCTCAATAAATTATTAGCAAGAGGATAATTATTGATTAATGTATTCTCTTGTTTTAGAGTATCATCACTACATATACTCATATCCAAAGCAATGTTGATATCATAACTAATTCCATCTGGGGATTGTTCCCATTGTCACTGACAAATTATGGGCCTAGCTGGAATAATGAAATCTGAGACAATTATAGGATTCATTCCAATAAACTAACACCAATGTCAATAGTATCGACATCAAATATTATTAGACCTTTTTTATATAAAAAAATGATAGTTTTGTTTTATATTTTTATTAACTTACCTTTTTAACAAGCATACTTATTAAATAACTCAAGAATAGTAGCAATTTGATAATGTAATGCTCCATGACTATAGAAGTGTTAGAAGTGTAAATTGTCCTATTAAAATTTTTAACTTAAGGGTTCATTTTAATGTCATTTCTTGAAAATATTCCATACTTAATACACAACCAGAAAAATTTTTACCTTCAAGTTTGATTGTTATCATAACTTTAATGATATATATATATTGTAACAATACGGATAAGGAGACTTAACGTAAACTGCACTACGGGGCGCCATCTAGGCATTTGAACCTAGAAAAATTTATAAAGTAGGCAGATATGTGAGTCAAAAAAAAAATATATATTTTTTTTTCTTAAATTTTGATTCCGGTCGTTAGCCCATGTCACTAGCTCAGTGGAATAGCAGAGATTTAATAATATCATTTACTAGGATATAAAAGAATAAAGTAAGCCACTGCCAGTAATTCACATACAAACATTTATTTATGCACATATATATAAGGTTTAAAATTACTTTAGTGATTTACATTTAATTTAACATTTAACATTATTTTTTTTTACTTTGATTTTACTTTAATTTACATTGCATTACTATTATATTATAAATTTACATTTTTAATCAAGTTCGCACAGATGGGATTATATTAACCTGTTTAATATGTTGCTATAGATCGGTTACATAGATTTCAACGGTCAAAAACATTTCAAAGTAAACATAAACGATCAAAATACAAAGTTATTGATTACTGACAATTGCAGAGGGAAATATAAGAAACCCTCTAGTATTCATCGTAAGATACCTGCATCATCACCAATAACTTAAAAGACATCCGAATACCTTATAGATACTCACCGTAAGGTATCAGTATTTGTCGAATGTCTATATATTTTGATCAAATATGAAAACGCAAACATATTTAACCGATAGCCAATCTATGCAAGCGTCTATAAACAACTTAAATTTAATAGTTTTATAGGATCGAGCCTGAATATACTATATAGATTTGCATTCGAAAATAAAATATTCTATCCCTATTTAACCCTAGGCAACACATTTCGCAATCAACCGGCGCCAATCCATCTGATACATTCATGTATTCAATGTAGCATGATACGACAACACAATTATATTGTCAGGAATGTACATCTGAACAATATGAAGAAAGAAAAACGACATTGACTCTCCACCCACAGGAATGTGACATCTGTGGGCAAGTAGATCAATAAACTAAAAACTCCATAGGAATGGGCTGCGGTCTTCTGCCGACTTACAAACCCATCCATAGGCAAACAGAGGGTGTGTGGTGTATTTTATAATCCTGCCCGTAGCAGATCTCATGCTACACCTACTAATTACATAAATATATCCAATCCATTGAACCAATTCAACCACGAAATGAACAACCCAAGATTACCCTCCCTTAATTATCTTTACAAATCGATACAGCCATTCACGCCCGACTCAAGTTTAACATTTTTTTATAATTTATTTAACGGAAAACAGAAATCATAACAACTTAAAGAACAAAATTAAATAAATAAATAAATAAATGGAAATGATTTTACAAATTAAATACATTAAATAAAATTATAACCAATTAATAAATATTGTTGGTCAGATAGAATAATATTAAAATCATTTAAATATGAAAAGTTTTTAATTTACTGTTCATAAATTTTAAAGTTCTTACGGTTATTGAAATAGTTCATCCTATTATATTCCTGGCGTTTAAGCGTGAATTCCCACGTCGTCCGAAGATTAGTATCCGGTTGATTTATTTATTTATCCTTTGGAGATTTTGTTTTTCGGTGTAGTTGGTCCTCATTGTATAAACGATGGCTCATTTTTTCTCTTTCTTAGCAGAACTGAAGGGATTGAAGCTGTGCGTCTTTTTCAATCCCCCCAGCGCTAACACCTAGCTGTTACATCGTCAATAATCAATCAATTTCCAGTCACTAACCTATGCTTTCCAAAACTTGTCCTTTTTATATTTTTGTCAAAGGATTGAATTAACATTGCGTCATGGATGTAATGATCCTTTCGCTGAGGTCCGATTTCCCAAATGGATTTCTTTCATTGGCTAATCCGTTTCTATTGTTTTCTTTCTATCTGACTGAAGTTATTTCATTTAAATGCTCAAGGCTGGTTTACATTTAACTAATTAACAATCATTTCCATTTCTAATTAATTACCCTGTTTTCCAAATCAAAAATATATTTAAAGACAGATTTAGAGATATAATTTTATCTCCAAATCTTTTTAAAATTTAGTTTTAAAAATACCTTTTTCTTTAATAAAAATTTTATTTTAATAATTTTTATTATCTGTGCGACTTAATATATAAGAGTTTAAGACGATATTTTAATTTCAATTTTTAATTTTTAAAGAAAGTTTTTAAATGCGAACTTTTTATTTTAACTTGTTTAATAATATATATATAAAAAAAACAATGTAACGAACGTCTGTGCTCGTTACATATCAGTAAAGTTACTTAAAAAAAAATGATCAAAAAAAAAAATATTTTACTTAGGGTTAGTAATTACGGTATTAACAAAATTTACAAACATTCGGTTAATAATTTTACAAAAAACTCTATACAAAAAGAAAGAAAATGTTGACCATCACCTACCTAAGGACCATTTACGTTAACACCCTCCCGAAAATTCTATTTTATTTTATCCATTTGATTTCTACTTACGGCATGACAAACAAATTATTTAACTTATTTAGGAAGGTTGCATTGAGATAAATATGTTCCAAGATAATGGATTTATACGTGTATATTTGCAGCACAATTATAAATACCACCAACTTATTTATGACTGATTAAAATGCTTAAATAGGGTTACACTGAAGTAATTCTCAAAGGTACTCATCGTAAGGCACCACATTTCGATCATAAACTTACGGGGCTGTGCGCCTATACACGTTAAAGCGTAATATATATCAACAACAACAAAAAACATATTTATTGCAACCTTTTGACTTTTTTTTTTTTAACAAAAATTAGTTTTAAAATTTTTTATATCTTTCTTTTATTTAATATATATGCGCAATTTCTTGCTGGCAGTGCTTTTATAAAATTTAAAAATATTCGACTTATGTAAGCAGATAAATCATTCATTTTGATAAAATTTGCTCAGGGTATTTGTGGTTTATTAAAGATCGGAAATTTCAGCATTAATTCCCCTTCTCAGGGTCAATCTCTGAGGTAAGGCCACACTTGGGACGCCAATGTAACGATACGGATAAGGAGACTTAACGTAAACTGCACTACGGGGCGCCATCTAGGCATTTGAACCTAGAAAAATTTATAAAGTAGGCAGATACGTGAGTCAAAAAAAATATATATTTTTTTTTTTTCTTAAATTTTGATTCCCGTCGTTAGCCCATGTCACTAGCTCAGTGGAATAGCAGAGATTTAATAATATCATTTACTAGGATATAAAAGAATAAAGTAAGCCACTGCCAGTAATTCACATACAAACATTTATTTATGCACATATATAAAGGTTTAAAATTACTTTAGTGATTTACATTTAATTTAACATTTAACATTATTTTTTTTTACTTTGATTTTACTTTTAATTTATTGCATTACTATTATATTATAAATTTACATTTTTAATCAAGTTCGCACAGATGGGATTATATTAACCTGTTTAATATGTTGCTATAGATCGGTTACATAGATTTCAACGGTCAAAAACATTTCAAAGTAAACATAAACGATCAAAATACAAAGTTATTGATTACTGACAATTGCAGAGGGAAATATAAGAAACCCTCTAGTATTCATCGTAAGATACCTGCATCATCACCAATAACTTAAAAGACATCCGAATAAATACCTTTTAGATACTCACCGTAAGGTATCAGTATTTGTCGAATGTCTATATATTTTGATCAAATATGAAAAGCATAAACATATTTAACCGATAGCCAATCTATACAGCGTCTATAAACAACTTAAATTTAATAGTTTTATAGGATCGAGCCTGAATATACTATATAGATTTGCATTAGAAAATAAAAATATTCTATCCCTATTTAACTCTAGGCAACATATTTCGCAAATCAACCAGCGCCAATCCATCTGATACATTCATGTATTCAATGTAGCATGATACGACAACACAATTATATTGTCAGGAATGTACATCTGAACAATATGAAGAAAGAAAAACGACATTGACTCTCCACCCACAGGAATGTGACATCTGTGAGCAAGGAAGAGCAATAAACTAAAAACTCCATAGGAATGGGCTGCGGTCTTCTGCCGACTTACAAACCCATCCATAGGCAAACAGAGGGTGTGTTGGCGTATTTTATAATCCTGCCAGTAGCAGATCTCATGCTACACCTACTAATTACATAAATATATCCAATCCATTGAACCAATTCAACCACGAAATGAACAACCCAAGATTACCCTCCTTAATTATCTTTACAAATCGATACAGCCATTCACGCCCGACTCAAGTTTAACATTTTTTTATAATTTATTTAACGGAAAACAGAAATCATAACAACTTAAAGAACAAAATTAAATAAATAAATAAATAAATGAAATGATTTTACAAATTAAATACATTAAATAAAATTATAACCAATTAATAAATATTGTTGGTCAGATAGAATAATATTAAAATCATTTTAAATATGAAAAGTTTTAATTTACTGTTCATAAATTTTAAAGTTCTACGGTTATTGAAATAGTTCATCCTATTATATTCTACAGCCGTTTAAGCGTGAATTCCATGTCGTCTGAAGATTAGTATCCGGTTGATTTATTTATTTATCCTTTGGAGATTTTGTTTTTCGTGTAGTTGGTCCTCATTGTATAAACGATGGCCCATTTTTCTCTTTCTTAGCAGAACTGAAGGGATTGAAGCTGTGCGTCTTTTTCAATCCCCCAGCGCTAACACCTAGCTGTTACATCGTCAATAATCAATCAATTTCAGTCACTAACCTATGCTTTCCAAAACTTGCCTTTTTATGTTTTTGTCAAAGGATTGAATTAACATTACGTCATGGATGTAATGATCTTTCGCTGAGGTCCGATTTCCCAAATGGATTTCTTTCATTGGCTAATCCGTTTCTATTGTTTTCTTTCTATCTGACTGAAGTTATTTCATTTAAATGCTCAAGCTGGTTTACATTTAACTAATTAACAGTCATTTCCATTTCTAATTAATTACCCTGTTTTCCAAATCAAAAATATATTTAAAGACAGATTTAGAGATATAATTTTATCTCCAAATCTTTTTAAAATTTAGTTTTAAAACTACCTTTTTCTTTAATAAAAATTTTATTTTAATAATTTTTTTCATCTGGTCGACTTAATATATAAGAGTTTAAGACGATATTTTAATTTCAATTTTTAATTTTTAAAGAAAGTTTTTAAATGCGAACTTTTTATTTTAACTTGTTTAATAATTATATATAAAAAAACAATGTAACGAACGTCTGTGCTTGTTACAATATATATATATATATATATATATATCATCATTATCAACCATTATCAATCCACTGCAGGATGAAGGTCTCTCCAAGTTTAATCCATCTTCTCCGATCATTAGCTTCTCTTTTCCACATCACCCCTACACATTTTCTTATTTCATCCATCCATCTTACATGTGGTCTCCTTCTGGGTCTTTTACAATCTCTTGGAATCAGTTTAAAATTTCAATTGTCCATCTATTATCATCTCTTCTAGCAATATGTCCAGCCCAACTCCACTTCAATCTTTTAATTTTTTCAATGAGGTCAGTAACACCTGTTTGTTCTCTTACCCATACATTGCGTTTTTGATCTCTTCTTGTTACTCCCAACATACATCTCTCCATACTTCTTTGAGTGGTCTGAAGTCTCTGTATTGATCTTCTATTAAGTGTCCAAGTCTCAGATCCATAAGTAAGAACTAGTAAAACACATTTGTTAAAAACCTTTCTTTTCAAACACATAGGCATATTTCCTTTTAATATCAAGTTATTTCTACCAAAAGCACTCCAACCAAGTTTAATTCTATGATTAATTTCCTCTATTATGTTTCCATCTGTATTAATAATCTGACCAAGGTATTTGTAACTCTTAACTTCTTCTAATTCATCATAATCAATCTTTATTTTCATATTTTGAGCAAATCGATTAAACATTACTTTAGTCTTTTTAACATTTTATCTTTAGTCCTACATTCCTACTTTCATCTGATAACTCCTGCAACATTTCCTGCAGCT
>JAQFVV010006814.1:0-47799 GCA_028023455.1 Epiperipatus broadwayi | reverse complement strand
CGAGTTGTAATTATCTTGGTAAAAATTTTATATAAAACTGATAAAAGGCTGATAGGTCTGTAATTTCTAATATCTTCTTTTATCACCTTTTTTAAATATTAATATTATTACTGCATTCTTCCAATCTTCTGGTACATCTTTATCATTTAGACATTTGGTATATAACTTTACTAAAATTGTTTCTATTTCTTCACCTGCTTCTTTTAATATATCAATTATAATTCCATCATTTCCTGGAGCCTTTCCTTTCTTCATACATTTAATTGCATGTCTCACTTCTTCATTTAAAATTCTGGGTAATTTGGAAGATGTAATAGATATAGGAGGTTTTTGTTCTTTATTACTATATAATTCTTGATAAAAATCTTCTACCAATTTCATGATGTCATCTCTCTTTTTAGTAACAATTCCATCTTTTGTACTTATTGCAGATAGAAATTTCCTACCAATACCAAAATGTTGTTTAACATTCTTGAGACTTTTATTTTCTTCTACAGCTTTCCTTGCTATTTCACAGTTATACTTTCTTATATCATTTTCAACTCTTTTCCGTACCATTTTACAAAATTTGAGATATTCAATTCTTTTTTAATACATCATTTTTGTATATCTTCATATTTCTTCTTTTCTTCATAAATTCTCTAGTCTCAGTAAAAATTTTATTAGTCAATTACTGCTTTTATCTACCAGCTATCTTTGTTGCAGTTTTTAAAAGTGTATCAGTTATTTTCATATTAATTTCATTCAAATCTGAATCATGTTCAAAATCTCCTAACATTTGAAACCTATTTGTAAGTTCTAATTTAAATTCATTAGAATGTTTCTGAAGATTAGGAATATCAACTGTAAATATTGTTTTTCTTAATAATTTTTGTCTCTCTAGTTTTACATTAACACTTAACTTACACCTTACTAATCGATGATCACTTCCTGTGTTAAATTTATTAAGAACATTACAATCTTGAAATATGTATTTCCTGTTAGTCAAAATATAATCCAATTCTGCTGTACCTTCATTTGGATGCTTCCATGTCCATTTTCTTTTAACATTTTTCTCAAAAAATGAATTCATAATACAAAGTTTTTCTTTTTCTGCAAACTCCACAAGTCTATGTCCTCTCTCATTTCTATTACCATAACCAAATTACCTACAGCAATTTCATCTTTCATTTGTCTACCAATTCTAGCATTAAAGTCTCCCATAACAATTTTAAAATGGTGTTTACTCTGAACAAAAGCCTTTTGTACATCCATATAAAAATCTTCTACTACTTCATCACTATGAGAACTTGTTGGGGCATAAACCTGAATTATCTGCATTTGGTATCTGCTATTAAGTTGTATAACTAATCTTCCCACTCTGTCCGAAACACCATCAATCTCCACAATATTGTTCTTCCACTTTTTATTTATAATGAATCCTACTCCACTTGTATTTCCAATATGTGTGCCTTTATAATAGAGTATATGTCCACTTTTTAAATCAATAGTTTCTTCACCTTTTCTTCTAACTTCACAAAGTCCAATAATGTCCCATTTAATATAAGACAGTTCTTCTAATTCTTGCAATCTTCCTTCACTTGAAAGTGATCTGCAGTTGAAAGTACCTAAATATAAAGTCATCATCAAATGGCAGCCTGGGTCTGCAATCAGGGGATTCTTAGCACCCTCTGCCTTCAGCCACCAACCGCTGCCTTGGTTGGTGACTTTATAGCCTCCTGGGAATAAGGGCCATGCTTTATTTTTGTCTGTCATAATTGTCTATATGTATTGGAAAAATATTTATCATTTACACAAACATTCATTCTGCCTTATCAGGCATTGAGAAGAAAGACCATGGTGTTTCTTGATCTTAAACTTAGAGGTAAAAAGCCAATAAACTCACCATGCTGGCTAATGAATAAAAATCAAAATATCTAACAAAAGTTTTGAAATTATAATGAAGTGTTAAATTACATTACATAAATATATATGGACAAATAATAATATGATATTAAAATTAAAATAGCTAAGTCAGAATTCTGATGCAATGCATCTTTGTCAAAGCTAGATTAAACTAATATATATGTTACTGGCAATGTATGAAAAGCACACATTGTATAGAATGCCTGGGTATTCTATATAATGCATAACATTTTTGGGCAAATTATCCGAATTTCATTTTTATTTTTTATATACTTAAACATTATATAGAATATCTAGACTTTATATAAAAAACAAATAGTTTTTCAGCAATGTATGAAAAAGACTTTTATTGAAAAAATGCATGCAAAAATGTAAGAAATATAAAATATAAGATACAGGATTTTTCTATTTAAAGAGAAAAGGACCAGTGCTGCATTACTTATTACTATAAGGAAGACATGAATGGCATTTTGAATTGCACTTAACTGTCTTTTTCATACATATCCACTTTAAAGAATATTGCAAAATACCACTGCACAATCCCCAGATGGAATTAATTAGATATGGAAATCAAGATTTCTTTGGATATGAGTGTATATAGTAATAGTACTCTAAAGTAAGTCAATACATTAATAAATAATTAGTATTATTTTATTGCTAATAATGTATTGAGCAAAAGAATGTCAAAATTTAGGAAGTTTTTTTAAAAGAGAAATTTATTTGTTTTTTTTTTTTTTAAAAAATTGACATAATGTATTTGTACTACAGGATAAACTTTTTTTGCCATGAAAAGTAAATCAATTAATACATTATTAAATTTGAGAAATCTAATGATTATAATATTAAAAGACAAAAAAGTAAGTTTATATCCTATGTCTTGGGAAATATGTTAATAATACAGATTTCTATTGCTAAGATCTATATAAAGTATCATTCAGCATTTTTTTACAAGGTTATTTGCAAATATAAAGCTCCATAAAGCAAACTATCCATTAAGGTTTGAGACAGATTTTGGATAAATCTATAATCATGAGTGTCACCAGAGAAATTGTTACAGAATGGATTAAAAATGAATTTGAATTTAGAAGCTTAAAAATAAACATCTCTTTTGATTTTGCCAACAAAATAAGGAATTCTAACATTAATGATGAACTCAGACTGACTTCATTTGACATCGCTTAACTCTATAGCTCAGAAAGTTGAATTTGGTCTAGAGAAGTTATTCAAAAGCTTTTGAAACATGGCACCTTGGATATTACAAGAGTTGAATTTATTATAGACATTTACTATTGAACAATTACTGATTTGTGAGTTGCTTTTGTTATGACTATAAGCTTGCCCATAGGTTTGCTGATTGGAGTTTAGGTATTGTATCTATTAAAAAAGAAGAAACTTTTTTTAAATCTTAATAATAATATCATACCTAGTAAGATATGCTGATGATGTTTTTGTATTTGCTCTTTCTAAGTTTATTTGGTTAATATTTAATAATTTAAATAAAATATACTTTACAAAAACCTACTAATTTTTTAAAACTGAAATTAAAAACAAAATGAACCTATTGTTTATTGGATATTCGCAAAACCATTGTCAATCATTTCATTTAACTATAAAGCAACGGATTATAAAGTTTATTCTGTTTAAAATTTTACAACTCTGCAAATTTAAAATTTATAAATAATAATAATAATAATAATAATAATAATAATAATAATAATAATAATAATAATAATAATAATAATAATAATAATAATAATAATAATAATAATAATAATAATAACAATAATAATAATAATAATAATAATAATAATAATAATAATAATAATAATAATAATAATATAGAGCACTATAAAAGTATTTTGATCAGAGACAGAGATTCTAAACACATGATTGATGAGCAAATAAAAATAAATCAATATAAACCCCCAAATAATGTAATGTCTATTAAAAAACCATGTGTTGAAATGTCATATATAGCTAAATTGCACAGAAAAATCTGTCTCACAGTTAAAGAGTTTAATATAGTGTTGTGTTTGGTCTGAATTGCAGGTTTCAGGCTCAAACCAACAGTGATATCAAAAAAAAAAATATGAACACTATCAAAATACAGTTGTACATAGATACATGTAGTTAATGCTCATCCTAGTCATGCCAAATGATTAGACTCACTTATAGCTGTATATATTCGTTTGCCTCTTAAGCTCTAGTCTTAACTCTTCCAGCTGTATTGGACAGCTTACCTGAAATCTGCCACAGTCATAGCAGCTTCCAGTCCTATTGTGGACTTGCCTTACTGTTTACACATATTGGTAGTAAATATAATAGACACACTTTCACTGTTGGAAGTGGTTTCAATGGAGAACATGTTCATTTATTAAGATAGATAGTCATTCTCTCTCTTAAGAGTGTGTACTGACATTTAGGTTAGACAGACATCCTTTCTCTGTATATCCAAATAGATATATATCTCTTGTCCCCAAAACATCTTACTATTTATTACCAAATCCCCTATCTTACTGGCCACAGTTGGATTCAGGGACCATAACCAATGATAGGATTTTGTATACATGTTTACACATTGGCAATATTTGTTTTTACCCTTTGGTCATGTTTATACATTGATGATCCACATGTTTACACATTGGGTAGTGGCATTGAGTGCTCAATTTGATCAGATAAGAAAGAAATCTGGACTAATCCACTTCTGAAGGCAAGGTCAGATATGACATCCCTCCCTCTGGCCAAATTTAGACTTGAAGAATGTAGTCATCAACATGGGCTGGATAATGTATTGTCCATTGTTGGTTTCTCAGGTTTGTCACATCATCCTTGTTTTATGATCTTGTCCCTGATTGTTTCCTGCTGTCTGATTTGGTGGTCATCAATTTTGCTTAATGTACTTATACCTGGATGTTCATCTGGGTTCTTGCTGTGTTCAGTTTGGTGGTCATCCTTTTTGTTCGGTGTACTTGTTTCTGTATGATTAAGTCTCAGTTGGTTTAAGTGGCAATAACCTCTGCTGTTTGAATTACTACAGTGTAGAGTTCTTTAGGTTGTGTAACCACTGCTGCAATCCATTTTGTGGATCAATAGTACATTCTGCAAACCACATGAATGCCTATTTGTATTTTTAACTTGCTGTTTTCTTTTCTTACATCCTCAGAATTGGGTTTAAGATCTGAAAGAATAGTTTTCAGAGATTTATTGAATAGCAGTTCTGCTGGAGTATTTTCTGTTACTGTATTTGGTGTGGAGTGCTGTGCTAATAGTGTTCTGGTATTCCTGGTATTCCAACTTTCTGTATCCATTTTTGTTATCAGTTTTATATTGAAAACTTCTGAGTAATCAGATTTTAATTGAGTTAATATTGCAACCTAGTTCACCTTTGTCACTGCAAAGCCTAAGTAACTAAACCAGTCATGGTCAGATAAGTTGCTATGATTACCCAAGGCTGCAGAGTCTTGTTAGACATTGTAATTCAGCCCAGGTCTTTTTTGGAACAACATATACTACAGACCCTCTATCCAGTTCCATTATAATTGGTATATCAATAATTATAACACAGTGTATAAATCTAGACTGATCATCTTTAATATGATTTACACAGACAGCTTGTTTGTTTTTCTTATAATTGCATTTGCTGCTATTTTGGAATGGATTTTTCCATTCTCATATTGGCTGTCTGCCTTTTTAATTTCAGATATGCAGGCTTTAAATATCCAACATGCTTGAGAAATATACATGTTGTATAGTGGTATGGGCATTCTGTATGTATGTGCATTTGTTCATTGCATCTATAGCAATTCATTAGACTATTTGATACCGAATTACCTGAGCTGACGATGTATTTGACTGACCCAGTGTTATGCTCAATTTTTTGCACATCATACTTAGTAATTTTTAAAGGGTTTGCCTGACTAGCAATTGATTCCACTAGTACTGCTTGATCCACAGCTACTTCAAAATCTAAATGTGGAATCATCAGCATTTTAAGATTTAAATTGAGATAGTTTATGCTGCAAATTTGCACTTTAATGTCAATGATCGAATTCACATTGTTAACTCTCTACCCCCACGTTCTCGTTTGCATAGGTTGCATTATTGTCAAGGGTTTGGGGGAAAATAATCAGTGAGACACACTGACATTTTGTCCAAATCTAGTCAGCTGGGTTTATTTCCAAAGATTGAGTCTTGAGTATCACACGTCTGAGACCCTATTACCATTATTAATGTGGCTAATTTTACCTCAGCCTTCTTGATCTGATTAGCTTGTAGGTAAAATATTAATTGTTCTTTATAGCTTGACCAATCCTCAGGATAGGATGGATCAAAAGCTTCCATGGAGCCAATAGAATTAGACATTGATTTATTTCTCTCTTTTTAACTCAGGAGAGAAATAATAACCTTTTTTTTTTTTGCAAGTTACCGCTCATAATTTTAATTTTTTCGAGTTACCACTCATAATTTTAATTTTACAGCTACAGTTGGTATCTGTCTTAATAAAAATTGATAGTGATAATGCTAACAATCCACTAGGGTGAGCTTCTGTCGCTTTGTTGCGAGTAAAGCTATCGTGGTTGGATAAAGCTTTTAATTGACATGCCTATACGTTTGCAGTCAATTTTTTTCATTTGAACAGATTTAAGTGATTTTAATGATCACTGTAATGTTAATATGGTGAATGTCTTTAGCTGCACTCATGCATTTCCTTTATTTTTCCAGCCAATTCTGTTGGAACTGGCTTATTTTATAGTATTTTTACAGTCAATGGGGAAAATATTTCTTTTGATTCTTCCGAATCTGTTGCATATTCAGGCAGATCTAAGCGATATATTTTATCACTGATTTGTAAATATCACAAATTTATTTGTTTTGTACTTACATATTTTTTCCAAACTGTCGAATCTGATTTTTATTCAGGCAGAATAATGATTTTAATATGACAAATGTCTTTAAATTTGCACTCTCGTATTTACTCTATACTTTTATTGAACTGCACCAAATCTGTTGTATTTGGCATATTCTTATACAATTTTTCCAGACATGGGGAATTTTTTTCCTTTTGTATGACTGCACCAAATCTGGTGTTTGGTCTAAATTTCAGATTTCAGGATCAAATCACCAGTGATATATATAAAAAAATATGAACACCACCAAAATACAGCTGTACATAGTAAACATAGTTAATACTTTGCTAGTCATGCTAAATCATAGCAGCTTCCAGTACTATTGTGGACTTGCCTCACTGTGTAGACATATTGGTAGTAAATGTAATAGACATATTTTCTCTGTTGAATGTGGTTTCAATGGAGAGCATGTTCAGTCATTCAGATAGACAGACGTTCTTTCTCTTAAGAATGTGAACTGACATTTAGGTTAGACACACATTCTCTCTATATATATCCATATAGGAATATATCTCTTGCTCCCCAAAAGACTGACTATTTATTGCAAAATCCCTTACTGTATATATTCATATAGATATATATCCCTTGCCCCCCAAAAAGCTGACTATTTATTGCCAAATCCCCCACCTTACTTGCAGCAGTTGGATTCAATTAGCCTAAACAATGGTATGATCTTCTTTTTACTCTTTTTCCATATTTATACATTGATTGTCCACATGTTTAAAGATTGGCTAGCAGCAATGAATGCCTAATCTAATCAGATAGGGAAGGAACTTCTCAAGGCAAGATCAGATATGATGTATAGATTTTTTTTTATTTGTTATGCTTAGATAGACTTATGAACAATTTTAAGGATAAACTTGAAAATAATGATAAGATACTATTGGTATAAATTTTTAATTGTCACATTTATCAGACTAAATATTTATGAAAATACATGAGCAAAATTACAAATGTGAATAACATATTTGTGTATATAATTTTTGAACATGAAAAGCATTTATTTATTTGAACCTGCTGGTGATTTTGCCTGGAGAAAAATAATAAAAAAAATACATTTAAAAAAAACTTTGTAGACAATTAATGCAAAACATTTTATATCATAATATTCTCTTTAACAAAAACTAGTATTTTAATTTATAGAAGAATTATAGGGCTATTATCTTGAATCCATTCAAAAAATTGATCATGAACATTCTGAAAAGCTATCAAAGTCTATTTCTGGAAATGTTAGCCAAACAATAGTAATATTTCCTGTTCACCATTCACATACATATATATGACTTTACCATAAGCATGTCCATTTAATTATATATGAAACAAATACTGTCTAATATACCTCAGCTCTTTGGACATTTTCCATTTGTTTTGGATAGGTACAATTCACCAAGACTCACTCTGATGCTATCTCATCAAGAAATGACCATAAACATAGATTCAAACTCTTACTCATCATATTGTAATCCTATCAATACCAAGTAGTAGTTTAGATTACAAAAAAAATCAGCCATGATATTGAACAATTTAATTATTTATTGAATTGATGAAATACAAAAATGAGAATTAAAATATAGGCTCAAGTTTTCGAATTAAACACAATGCTTTATTAGAAGCATTAACAATAATGCAAATGTACCAACATTCTTCCTCAAATCAACTTTAGTTTAACTTTGATAAAGATGCATATTAGGCTTAGAATTTTTAAATATTAACACGGCACTAATTACCTTTTCTTTATTCTATAGACAAATATCGATCTGTTGAGTAATTAGTTGGATAGTAGATAATAATACAATAACATTCATATCATCAAACTGATTCCAGATGTGGACAAAATAGCACTACCATTTCATATCTGTAAGTAACTCATGTTTACATTAGATGTCTTTGGTGTAGTGTGAAGGGAAATGTTATGTCAAATGTAAATTGTAAAAGCCAGATAAGGCTTTATTAATATATATTTATATCACCATTTTCAATCATTACTAAATCATGAAGAGTGAAGTTTATTCCCTTATATCTGGTTTAGATCCACATAACTTCCATCATCTACCCTGCATACAGTATATAATTTTTTTAATTTTTTTAATTCTTCTATCATTCATTACAGTTGATAAGTGAACTGGTACTGTGATCATTTAATTAATCTATAATTTAGTTTTGTTTCTTGATGGTTGACATAATAAGAAATACAACTGATTTTTGAGCACTTTGGGAAGTTTGTAAATTGTATTTGTAAAAATGAAAGATAAGTTTTTATTTATTTTCAAAGTTAATTTTTTTTTGTTTCAAATATTTTTTCATTTTTTGAACAATATTTTTATCTTTTAAAACTGATTTTATTTTTATTATTACTATTGTGTTTTGAAACATTGAAAATCCACATTATGAGACAAATGAATAAAGATTTTTTTAAATTTTTTTAAATATATTTAATGTCTTTTAATTACTTTTTAATATTTGTATTCATTATAAAAACATGTTAAACTATAATTTATGATAAAAAGTAATTTGATGTTGCTACAAGTTCTAAAAAAACTAAATACTATACATATATAAACGATTAAGTAAATTTTGACTTAATTACAATTAATATTGTAGTCGATAATTAAAGTATGTTCTACTTTAATTATCATTTCTTAACAAGATTGTACTGATTGCATTTAGTTTCAAAATGTTCTCAATAATATTATTAATACCTGTTAGTTTTTTTTTTTCATTGTTTCATTTTTAAGCTCTTCTTAAATAAAATATCATATACACCTTAATTAAACATTTTCCAAAACAATTTAATATAATATAATTTATTTCTCCTTGCTTATAGTTTTAACTGTTCAGCAATCTCTTCTTATTAGTTCCAACATATTTAAATAAAAGTATATTATATATAATTTTAAGCTAGATGTATTAGAGGGGATTTGAACCCAGATTTCCAAGCTTCTTTTATTCATTCACTACATCTTATACAACTGATACACAAGACCACATACATGTGAAAAAGATATCTTTTCTGAATGTATGTGGTCTTGTGTTTAGGTTGTATAAGATCTTTTCCATAAGTATGTGGTCTTGTGTATCAATTGTATGAGATGGAGTGGATGACTAAAAATAGCTTGAATGTTTGTGTTCAAATCCACACTAATTAATTCTAACATATATATTTTCATAATATTATGTGATATGTTTTCCCTACTTTTTTGTTAAGGAATCCATGCCTCACAGAACTTAATGTGCAATGATAAAACAAATAAATTTAAGACTTTTGTTTTTAGATACATGACTTTTCGATATTAATCTATTTCTGCTTAATTTGCATTCTGTCTGAATTTGTTAATTTGTCCCTTGTATTTCCATCTACACGGATAATTTAATCAAAGTATTTATAATTATTTATATCTATTTTCCAACATGTTTTTTTTTTTTTTGTGGCAAAAAAATATTATCTGCAAACACACCATTCAAGATATCTAGATGTTTGATCTAAACTCCTAATTATTTTTATTTTTTTTTGCTTTTCATTTTAATCACAAAATAATTGGTGTAAATTTAATAGAAAAGATTTGTGAAATGTGGGATATGCTTATCTAAAATAGTTGCCAATTTTAATTTTTTTAGGGTCACTATATAGCTTAGTCACGACCATTGCATATTCTTTAAACTTTGATTCCATCCTTGATATTTCAGTGCTTTAATTATTTATGATATTTTGTAAAGTAAATTGTCTTTTTTGTTTAGAATCTTGAAATCCAATACAAAATGGCTAATTTCCTTGAGAAATTTTCACTGATGGGTTCAAAAGATTATAAGAAAGTTGGAATCTTTAAAACTGAATAAAACTGTTATGCTGAACTTCCTATTTACATAACTGAAGGTCACATGACCTCTTTTGAAATTAATTGGATGGTTTTTTATTACTATTTATTAAGAAGAAAAATACAAGAAGAAACTTGAGCTCATCCAAACAGTACACAATAAAACAGTTTGTTACATTGGGAAAGTAAACACTTAATAATCCAATATCAAAGCCTCTTCAGTCACCTCTTATAAAGAATAGTGAAGAAATTATTAGTCACTAACTTTATCAATCCCTGATTGGTGATATTTTAAGTGCTTTTCAATTCATATTTGATTTTTACCTACACATAACTAAATACCTTTTAACTAACCAATGTTGATATGTGATAGTTACTTAGAAAAAAATTAAATGTAAAATTGTTTTGAGTAGTATGTTGATATAATCTGAACTGGTTATGCTTTGCCATTATGAGACTATTTCTCTATATGCTTTTTTCTCCTTATCCATGATAACATAAATTCAGTAACTTTCTATAGAAAAAAATACTAAATAAATATTTAAAATTTATGTAATACCTACTTTAGTTAGTAAATACTTTTTATATTGTAATCTCTTTCTAGACTCACTCTTAATCACATGATTATCTTAGTTATATTCATGAGATTTTTATAGAGAAGATTAGTAGTTGCTATAATCCATATCTTATCTAGGCTTTTTAAACTGGCCTTAAAGTTCAAAGTTAATGCTGATAGCAATTCTTCCAGAGTTAAAAGAAGTTGCAAAGAGATTTTTGGAGTAGATAAATGGAAGTGGTTGATTTAATCCTGAAGGATCAAAATCATATAAGCAACTTAATTGGCAAATATCAAACTTTTCACACATATACTTTTGACACAATCCACTCTAAGTCAGTACAGTAATGATTATGATTATTACTAATCTTTTATTTCATTACAGATTATTATATTCATATCACAGATATGTCATCATTAATATTCCTCCCTTTTTTATGTGTATTATTTTTTTAGATTTATTTATAGCATCCAATATACTGCACTCTCTTGAAATATACAAATAAAGGTCTCTGAAAAAATTAAATGATCCCAAATTGAAATGTAAAAAATATATACTTATATATATATATATATATATATATATATATATATATATATATATATATATATATATATTTTTTATGAAATACTGAAGTTGACAGATAAAAAGAAATATTTCCATTGTCAAACTATATTTTTGATTACTTATTCTACTGATTGAAATTGACATTTTTGCAATTGTAATCATTCACCATGTAAATCTTTTTTACTTTGGATATATCATAGATGGAAGCACTGATTGTCTTGCAAAGATACTGGTGAAAAATCAGATAAAATAAATTAATCATATTTTAATTCTATAGTCAAACAGTACTGTATATTATACAATGAATAAGTTCTCTACTATCTATTTTTAACATTAATGTCACTGCTTTATTTTTGGTTAGTAATGAACCTTCATGTGAGGATTTGCCATATAATTATCATCATTTTGTATTCACTATTTTGATTTTCAATGAATTATTTACTATAATGACTTTTAAAAAAATGTAAAACTTTTTTTCAAAATGGTGATCATTTTGTAAAATTGTTGATGTCATAAAATTTTGACATCATTAAATTTTAAAATAATATACATTAGGTAAAATATATTCACTCAATCAATACTGATTAAAATTTCTCACAAACATTATTTTGCTTGGGATAAAATATATGTTAATCATAACTGTAAAATACTTTCATTGTATTGTAAATTAATTTGAGGGGAAAAAAAGAGAAAAACTGATTTTGTGTAGTGTACAGTTAATAATCAACTTTATATGATCAATAGTTACTAAACATAAATTAAAAATATCATTTACTTACTCAATTTTAAGCCAATAACTTTGTAATTTATTTCCAATTATGGTGGCTTTTATTAAAAACATAAAAAAATATCCTTGTCATATCAGCTAAACAAAAATCATTTATATTATTAAAACTTCAGCAATCAACTACATGTTATATTCTTCATTAATGTTTTACTACATTAAGGAAATATTAAATAAATTTGAAGTGTTTCTTTTTTAAAAATAATAGCAGTGCAAAAAAATAATTCAATTTTATTGGTTAGATATTATAAAAATTTGAAAGTGTACAATGTGGGTTTTTTTTTTAAAAAAACGAAATGTACAATGTTTTTTTTTTTTTTAAAAAAAAAAATCTAAATGAATACTGTTGTCAGTTATTTCTTTTTTTTTTTTTATTCTTTATATTAATTTAATCTATCATGATTCAGGAAATATTCTGTCACTGCAAAAGAAGCAAAATGGCAAACTCTTAAGGGAAAAATTATATATATATTAAAAAGATTATAGCTACTAAAATAATTATTCATTAATATTTTTTTTACAATTTAACTTTAGTTTTATAATCAAATTTGAATATACTTTGAATTTAAAGTAATAAATAATATCCCCTTCTCCAAAAGAACGTATTATAATTGTCTATTTTATAGAAAAATTTTAATTTATAATGCATATTGGACTTCCAATAGTCCTTAGTAACTGGGATAAAGATGTATATATGTGAGTAATAAAAACATGTGCTACATATAGTTCAATACTACTGTGAATTTCTGTATTTATATAATAACTTGGATGAAGAGAAAAAAAATAAACATTAAAATATGCTTAAAATTAATAAAATATATTCCCAACTATGGTTGTTTTTACCTATCATGATAAATATTTTTAGTATAAAAATGATTATATATATATATATATATATATATATATATATATATATATATATATATATATATATATATATATATATATATATATATATATATTGAAATATCAAACATTATCTTCTTTTTTTAACTTACAAATCACAGAATAAACTTAATAGTTATGTTTCTATGCTTCACAACTGGTTTTTAATTACAGAGTCACCTCCAGAAAAAGGCTAATGAATTTTTATGACTTCCATTCATTGATTGTTTTACAATTTATAAAGTGTAATCTGTAAAAGTGAAAATAGAGATTACAATTATATATCTAATGTAATATCATGTTTAGGAAGGTGGGTTTTTGTTTTTTTTTTGGGAAGGTAAAAAAAAAATAAGGGAGAAAAAAAAAAAAACAACAAAAAAAGAAAAATTTTGTGGTGGAGAAAAAAGAGAGAAAAAAAAAAAAAAAAAGAGAGAGGAGAAAGAAAAAAAAAGAGACCAAGTTTTTTTTAGGATAATAATTGAGGAGAGTTTTCTGACTCTGTTTAAGGAGAAGTCACAGTATATCACATCTCATGTTTTGGATGCAGATATATGAATATCAAATGATGTAATTTAAGAGAATATGAAATGTTCAGGTTTTTGCAAGAGGGCTCCATAAAGCGAGTTAAATTTTTTGAGAAATTACTGTTTACAGATAGTAACAGAATATCTAAAATATTTTGTAAAGACTTAAAAAATGATAAACAACAAGTTGTAAAAGAAATATAACAGAGTATACTAAAAAATTGGACAAAGATTTCATGTCAGTTTATTTGTACAATAAGTGAGATAATAGAGCCATAAGGAATGTAAAATAATAGTAAATAATTGGGTAAGAATAGTTGTAATAATAACAAATTGGCAATTAAAGAGATGAAGAGAAAGAAACTTTCTAGCAGTAATAAATAAAATCAAATGTAGTGTACTTTTTAAAGTTAGAATAGGTGCACAAGCAATCAGATAATATATTTACAAATTTGAAAATAGGATATATATAAAAAAATGTGTAATGTAGATAATTATAAAAAAATACAAATAATGAATTTAAAGTTGTAATTATAAATTTATTAAACGCACATTGATTACGTAAGTAATATTTACTGAGGCTATAACCTCGACAATATGCGTATAGATTGGATATTAATGAAGATGTATTTAAAATTAACGTAATAATATAAACAAAGTTGTATTATGGTAATTTGACAAAGTACAAATATTTGAAGTTTTAAATACTGTTAAGTTATAATATGACAAATATCAAAATATGATAACTAGCACATTATTGTGCATTTATTGGCTAAAAAATTTCTGATTTTAATAAATGAGAGAATATGTAATCATTTTATAGTGGTCAAAAAGTTGCACCAATTGTCTTTTTTTAAATAATGATTTTATTCATTTTTGAAAAGAAAGTTTATTATTCATTTATAAAAGTCACAATGTTTAAACACTAAGATACTATTAGCTGTGAGAATTTGTCATGGTTTCCTACTTTTAATAAAAATTTCTGCAGTGTATTGTGATAGCATTTCAAAACTCATAAAGCATTTCTTAGTATGATCAGCAGTATAAGATTAAAATTCTATGATGATCCTTTGGCACACACACTTTTTTAATTTAACCATTGTGTACGATTGTAAAGTAGGTTCCTAAGTTAGTATTTGCCATTGCTAAAATTCTAATTTTATGGTATTTCTAAAACTTTGTATCATCCTTAACATATGCATGATGTTCTTCTGATGCCCTCTTTATAAATTATGAACAGCAACACTTTCAGTTATTTGATGGTTGAATGATATTCACTTTTTATTATAGTCAATATACCTTGAAGCTGAATGATTTATGTAAATCTAAGGTGTTTTAGGTTATGTTTAGATATTAATTTTCATTTTTTTAAGAGCTCTAATCTTATTTTGCAGTGGATCAAATTCATTTCATATTAAATAACATACAATTATGCAATTTCCTGTCAAATTTTAAGCAACAATATATTGAATAGACTTTATAGCACAGACTCCATTGATAGTAGCCCTACTCTCTTACACCATAGTTCAAAAAATTATTGTGCAATAAATTATTTGATTATTTTTTTAGACTTCAGTATACTGTCTTTATTTATTTATTTTTATGGTTAAAAAGTTTGCTTAATTTTGTGATTTTATTTGCTTAAGTTATTTTTGTATTATTTTAAAATGATTTTTATACACTTCTCATTATTATAAGTATATTTAAAACTTTTATTTCTCTACACTCGCTTCAAACACATAGAAACGATATTATTAAAATTTAATAATCCTCAAGATGTATTTCTGACATATAAGTTTTAAGTACAAGAAAAGAAAAAGTGATTGTATTTAAAAAGAATAAGTTTAAAGTTAATATCTAGGCCAAAAGGAATATGAAAACAACAAGATTAACCAATAATTAATACGTATCTAAAATGAATGCTTTCAAAAATATATGTGTGTGCAAGAAATTTAGTACTTGCAGATTCAATTGTAGTAATATAAATTATAAGTTTTATTTAAGTCATTAAATTTAAATTTTATTAAATGCCTTTATTCTTTATTTCTTATGTTTTATTTTTATTAGTAATATATTTTACATTGAAATTTCCATATTTATCAACTGTAAACAATAATAAAAAATATTTTCTAAAAAAGCGTTTTTATTTCATTTAAAAGTGCATTAAAAAACAAAAACTTTCTAAACCACAGTTTTGGTTGGTATGCATAACTTTAAATAAAAGTGTGGGTATCAATAAACTAATTAATACCACCACTATTTAAAAAAATGATAATCATATGAAAATATTATGATCACTGATAATTTCATGTTGCTTATCATCTTCTTAAAATAATTTATTGTAACATCTCAAATTCTGAGTTTCATTATAAAATAATGACAGACTTTTTATCATTAAGATGAGTAGTACACAGAGGTTAAACTTTCCATACAGTAGTGCCACTTAGTGTGAACCAGAGTAATCAATGGATGCAAGAAGGTTTGGGCATAAAATCCCTATCTAATGCCTACTAATCCAATATTTCCAGACTAGTTTTTAGCTTGTGGCTTTCGTCAGTGAGGATACTTGAATCTGAAAGCAGTGCATCTAGATAGGGATTTTATGCACAAACCTTCTTGCATCCATTGATTACTCTGGCTTGCACTGAGTGGCACTACTGTATAGAGAGTTTGGCCTCTGCATAAACAGCTGTGTAAGTATAAAGAATGGTGATCATGTGATGTTTACTGTTGTAAGATTGGTATATATATATATATATATCTGCAAAAATAGCTTTTTACTTTAGGACTATCTATTATACATTTGAGTAATCAATATTTACTAGATGATAGAATGTTTCTAGCCTTCATTTTGCCATTAAAACTTTGGAATTTAATGTTGCAAGCAATATAGTTATGTATCTCACAACAAGCTTTAATTCCTTTCTACTGGTAAGTCTAATAGCCAAAAATCTAAAAATAAATTCTAAAAGTTTGAAGCCAAAGCAATCTTCTTATATCTGATCACCAGTTCTTCAAATGTTCTGCAGCAAGGAAAAGGCCTCTGCAGAATCCATATTCAAATAATTAGTTAAGGAAAATATATAGTTTGCTAGATTCATCAAATGGTAAATAATATACATTTTATTGAATTTTCTTCTTTGAGAAAAAGTCGACTTTGGATTGTATTGTGTGTGTAGCTACTTATTATTATTTGATTTAAATGTGAATCTTAAACTATAGCATGGAAGGCAGATACACTAAATAGTATGCTAGGTAGCTTTTTGGCTTATATATCGATATAAAAATGCAAAGCAACATCTTGTTAAATCTTAAAAATTTTTAAAATGACACTACTGTAATGTAAATATGTATTTATCTGCCTATCTGTATGTGTGCATGTTGTGAATAATTTCAAGCATAAATTATGTAAAATGCTTTTTTATAATTGTACCAACTGCAGAAATAATCACGATGCCGTTAAGGTAAGATAAGATCAGCATGAGAATGATCCTGAAATGGATCCTTACCACTATTTTGGGTGCGATTGTTGCCCACTCACATTTTCTAATAAAAAATAGCTGTTATATTATAGAAATGTTAAAAATTCTTAGATATCATACATAATCATAATAGTAATCAAGATAATTTCCAAAACGATTCTCCAATTTTGACAAATTGTAAAATTATTATTTTCTGGAAATGCAAGAAAGTAGCCTATACAGAAAATGGTCAAAGATAAATAAATAAAAGATTATCATGCATGTATATAAAGAAGTGTATGATAACGAAAATTTCTAGGAGTTCTAATAGAAATCTATTTTTAAAATAATGAAGTGTTGCTAACTTTATATCAGCTGCTTTAAAGTTAAACTTTAAACTTTTTTGGAACACCTGCATATTATATATAATACATTGGCAAAGCTAACAAAATATTCAATATATTTAAATGAAATTGAACGATTGAATATAAAAAGAGTGGGGATCTTGAAAATGCAAATAACTCTATATCTAAAGTTAAAAGGAAAAAATTGTAACCTAATAAAAAATGACTTGTAGTCAGTTAACGTATTATTAATGAAAGACATCAATATAATCAAATAGTGTTTGCTTAAAAAATATGACAGATGTCAGGTAAATTTATATAATCTAAAGTTTATATTTTATTTTATTAAGTTCAAAATATTTGAACAAATTACTAAACTCAAATGACAAGTTTCTGTATTTTTTATGCTTTATACTGCTTTTTTCTCGGATATCATAAAGAAGCACACTATTAGATGTTTTTTCTAGTTACACTCATGTTGCTTTAGGGTTTATTCTGTTTCATTTACTTTCGCATAATTAACCAAAAACAAAACAAAAATAGTCTTAAACACACAATATATATATTGCCTATAAACTTACATGAAGGCACACTTACATATTTTCATATATAATATTCTTAATATAAGTAAATTTTATATACCAGGAGGTTAGATGTGATATAGGGGATTTGAACACAGACTTTTGTCATCAGATTTTCAATGCTATAGATGGCTAAAGTGTTGGAGGATGAAGTTGATTGAAGCCTGTCCATTAAAGTGAGAAGATGTCCTATCTTAACATAAACCAAGCACTGATTATATATGTGTGCAGATGATCTGGACCAACTATTGAGCTATGGTTCAGCACAATATACGTATATTGGAGATCATTTATCTTTTTCACATGTGTGTGATCATGTGTTTCGGTTGTATGAGGTAAAGTGGATGGCTAAAGAGAACTTGAAAGTATATCTTCAAATCTCCTATATTATATATATACTATGACCTGAAAAGTAATTATTTGTATTAATTATTGTTTTATTATCTTAATCATTCTTTTCAGTTCAATTAAAACATATTGATATTTTGATATTTTTTTGAAATATTGAATATCTTTGTTTTTATTGCTGCTGCTACTACTTTTAAAATCAATCTCTCGAACAAATGAAATCCCGTTTATCATTTAAAAAAGAACAGTTTGACCACAGTCTATAAAGTCATACTCTGTATCTCCACTTTGGTAAAATATTTGTTTCATTTACCCTCACATCTTTAACCTGTAAAAATAAGAACAAAATATTAATTAAAAAATAACTATTATTATATTCCTAGAGTTATTTTCTGGTATGTGTATGCTTGCAATAACTTATATTTTTATTATAGTATTGAGTATTGGGATAGATCTCACGTGTTATTATCTAGACAACATTATTAACTGTGTAGCTGTTGCTAGCGGCAGTGGTATTACCCAGATAATGGCTGATAAAATCCAATTAAAATAATAGCGCTATGATAATAATTATAAGCAAATACATTTAAAAGAATCTGAAAATAATATTCATAAACATATATATATAAGGAAGTACTATCAACAATCCAAATACTATTAATTTATAAACTTAAATTATCGTACTAAATTACAAAATATTATTTTTCTTTATTCTTTTAATTACTATTACATAAGTATTAGCTGCAAAAAGGGGTTTGCTGTTAACTGAAAGATGATTTTTTGATTACTCTTTGACACCTCAAAGAAACTGAGTTACAAAATTTATAATATTCATTCCATAGCTATCTGTTATTGCAGCGATTATTGCTATATTATTGTTGTTATGGTAAACAAATAATTTGATACTAAAATATGCCTATGTGTTTGAAAAAAAAAGCTTTTTAATAAATGTGTTTTGCCAGTTCTTACTTATGAATCTGAGACTTGGACACTTAATAGAAGAGCAATACAGAGTCTTCAGACCACTCAAAGAAGTATGGAGAGATGCATGTTGGGAGTAACAAGAAGAGATTGAAAACGCAATGTATAGGTAAGAGAACAAACAGGTGTTACTGACCTCATTGAAAAAATTAAAAGATTGAAGTGGAGTTGGGCTAGACATATTGCTAGAAGAGATGATAACAGATGGATAATTGAAATTTTAAACTGGATTCCAAAAGATTGTAAAAGACTCAGAAAGAAACCACATGTAAGATGGATGGATGAAATAAGAAAGTGTGCAGGGGTGATGTGGAAAAGAGAAGCTAAAGATAGGAAAAGATGGATTGAACTTGGATAAGCCTTCATCCTGAAGTGGATTGATGGTGGTTATTAATGATGATGATAAAAATGCATTAGCTTTTTATCTCTGATTTAGGATCAAAACATCATGATATGCATGATTTCTCAGTTACCTGATATTTCTTAACTGAAATATCAATTGAGTTTTTTTAAGAAAGAATGAATGCATATGTGAGTAATATTTTTTTAGTAGATGTTTATAATTATGATAGACAAGCATTAAATTATGAACATAATCCCATGGGACTAAATAGTTATTAGTTAAGGCAGTGGTTAGTAGCTAAATGCAGATGGTGCAAAGTATCCACTGACTGTAAACTCAGTCTGCTAGTTGATGATTACTTGTTATTCAGCTATTTACAATTACAGACCTGTCATTTATGCACTTAAATTTCCTTTCCCAAATTGTTTTTTCCCTGGTTTTTGTCTCTATCAGTATGGCTTAAAATTCAAAGATTGTAGTAATTCAATTATATTTCTCACAAGTACTTTTAAATCCATTTTATTATCCAAGCAAGTTGTCTTGATTTCAAAAATTCTAAGGTATTTAAAAATTTAGGCTTTTATTTTTAATTGTAATATGATGTTAAAGACGATTGCTAGATGCAAAAGATAAAAACAAAACCAGAAAACAGTCTGGGTACAGGAATATACTATTATCTAGTAATTGCTGTTTACTCAATTTTGATATGGATGATAGTGAAGGAGATATATGTTCTTTCTTTAAGGTCATGAAGAGTTAAACATTAAACACCAGACTAATGAAATGCTGGTAGAAAATATTTTGTTTTTATTTTTTTGTTTTACTCTTTGGCTATGTCCACTTATCTACCAAGCATTTAATAACTAACAAATTTGGTTATGAAATGAAAATCCAAATTTAGTTAGGAAATGAAAAATCTATGCTTGCTCTAAAATTCATTGCTATGTAAAAAAAATGAAGACTTATTGGGATTTGAATTCTGGACCATGCACCTGTAATAAATACTGTGGCAAGTTTGAGTTATATGAAAGTAAAACTAAGTTTGTATTTATGTGTTTTATAATTTGTTAAAAAATTATGTTTTTTTTTTCTCATGTGTCATAGCATCAGCCGGGAAGCGAACCCGCTAACCTGGGACAACTGCTTGTAAAGCTGCCGTCGCTGACCTCTCGATCACCAATGCTTGACAGTTTTTTTTATTATTATAATGTTCATTTTATTTCATAAAAATAAATGAATGCATAAATATGTATTTTTTATGTTTCATATGTGTAATTTTCTAATTCGTATCTACAAAAATTATTTAAGATTAATAACGAATAATATTATATTCTTTAATATATTTTATAAATGTGTCTTTCTTCAAAACTCTTAATAAAATTTTTGAGTTTTAGTTCATCCCATTACCAAAGGTGCACTATAGTCAAATTTGATGTCTAGTCAATTGTACAGAACTCACAATTCTCATGTTGCTACTTTTCCTATGCCACTGACCCAGTAGAGATTAATTAAATGCCTTTGAGGTAGATATTTTGTAACTCACAGTAGAATTTTGTGTTCTTGTTCTATTTTACATATAATAATACAGCTTAAACAAAATTTTATTTTGATTTAAAAATTTTATTAAATGAGCTTATCGAATTTAAATAATATCTGAATTTTTTTGCAGACCATTAAAATTACGTCACTGATCATTGGTGGATCATGGATCAACAGTTGTCATCCGCTGTATTGAAACATCTCACCAGGGAAATCAATTCAGTCTAATGATCTTCAAGAGGGCTTTCTTACAATCAGTTTTTATAATAAGATAAATTTACTTTTTATTATTGTAGGCATTAATTACCAAAAGTTTTATAACATTTGTCTTAAAAAATAGAAAAAGTGATCATTTGACAAATGATGGAAAAAAATGTATAGTTATTTGGATTACAAGAAGTATGAGATATTTCTCAATCAAAAAAGGGGAATATTACATTTATACGATGCAAGCTATTTTCAAACTAATTTGATTTTTTCAATTAGAGATATACTTAGAAAGGTATTGTCATGAACATTTATTTAATTTAAAAAATAATGTGAAATGAAGACATTTAAAAATTTATGACATAATGTGATACCATTTGCATCCATTTAAAGTTAAATAAAGGAGGGGGGGAGTGAAATATGGAATTATTTCTCTGATAAATATTAAATGTTCCAGAAATGGTAGATTTATCATAGATACTTCAAAAGAAATACATGCAAAAATAAAGAATTTATTGTTAAAACTATATGTTAAAGTCGAAATAATAAAATTCCAGATGATTGTACAGAATGTTTTTTTTTTTTAAAAAAATGTAAAAATAATAACAAATAAGTTCAGCCTAGCCATTCTTCTATTAGTTTTATATATGATCTTTACTAAGATCATTATATCTACAGAGAACTTTGAACACAAAATAATCAAATAAGTCAAATTTAAAAGTGGGTTTAGTTTACTACTGTTATGCAATGCTTTATTTACTACCCTCATTTAAGTTTACAGTTTTGATTGCTCCAGAAATCTTCTTCGAACTTTTATATCTCCTAACTGCTAAATTCTATACCTAATTATCTACTATACTAAATGGTTTTAGTATAATATATCACATTCATGTAATAAGAGAAGTGTAAATAAAGGATTAATGAGTATACATTGCTATTGTGAAAATTATAAAAAGATATTGGATTCTATAAGAATTTTGCAATGGTTACATTTATAAAGAATATTTATAAAAATTCTACAGCAGTGATTAAATTATATAGTAACAATAACAAGTTTTTTTTTATTGATAAGGATATATGATATGATAAGGTGATTCTATCCCTCCAAATTTTTTTTACAATAGTTTAATGGCAAATATTTTGTAAAATAAAATGAGAAATTATGGAAATAAAAATAAATGAAGATCATTTAATGTATTTATATTTTACGTATTTTTTCTCAAATAGTTTTTTTTTAAACAATGGAAAATAATACAAAAGCTATCTTATGAAATCAATAAATAAACAGTTTATTGATAAATGCAAAAATACAAAGTAATGTTTAATGACATTTCACAAAATGAGAAAATAAATATTGATGGTAATGAATTAGAATAAGTTAGCAACTAAAAATACCATGTTCAAATGAATATTACAAATGGAACCAAATTAATCATGGAATTAAATGACGATATGGTATTTTTGATAAAATTAATTTAATGTGCCTACATGATTGAAAAGAAAGGTTTAAAGAAGTTGTTTTATCAGCACAAATTATGAACCAAATACATAAGCATTTAACAGAAAAAAAAATCCATAGATCTCAGACTACTCAATGAAATATGGAACAATTTATATTAGAAATACATTTTTAAAAAATAGAAAAGAGGGAGGGGGGTTAGATGGATGAAGACAACAAGTCTTATTAATAGCAATCTGGAATTTATTGGGCTGACATAGAAAAAGGTTGAACAGATTGCTAAATAAGATGATAATGGGTGGGCAATTGAAATTTTAACATGGATTCCAATAAACTGCAAATTATTCTAAAAAGAGACTATACATATAATAGATGATGAAAATAGACAAGGAAGTTTGCTTATATGATGTTGAAAAGCTATCAATCAATGAATATGGACTGAATTTGTTGAGACTTTTATCCCGCAGTAAATTGCTAATATATATAGTAATGATGAGGGGATGATACTATATATGTGTGTAATATCTAAATCATAGTAATAATGATATATGCCATTAGACAATTAATTAGTCTAAATATATAAACATATTGGCATTAAATATTTAATAAAAGTTAGATAACAGAATGTCTTCATTTAGGATTCAAATTTCCGTTTAAATAGTTTTATTAGAAAATGATAGACTCTGGTTTCTCAAGTACAATAACTACAACAAACAATTTTTATCATTTAGTGCAAAATTAAAAATGTTTTAATATCATACAACCATTCAAATGCTATTTAAATAAATATAATATAGCGTACCGCATCCAATAAAGTAAAATACAAACAATTACTTTACGTTGACTTAAAATCAGCTTATAGTAAACAAAAACAGAACATAATAATAAAGCCATTTTAAACAATTGATAAAGTCCTTCAATTAGAACCTCAAATCCTATGTGAAAGACTTTCTATTAAATTTCAAGCCAATTTAATAACTAAAAAACATTTATTGATATAATTTAACATCAATTATATTAATTATCTATTTAAAGACACATCACTATTCAATTGCACGCACATTATATATATATATATATATATATATATATATATAAAGAGAGAGAGAGAGAAGGAGAGGCCATGAAAATAATAAATATATGAAGTAATTAAAGAAAAAATAAAAACATAATAAAAACACACAATTACTTCTCTATAAAACTGCTTTAATATTTCAGCCAGCAGACTAGTTTTCATCAAAATCATAGAAAAATGGCTATTTCCAGAATGCTTTTATTTTGCTGTGTTTTCTGATGAAATCCAGTCTTCTGGTTGAAATATTAAAGCAGCTTTATAGAGAAGTAATTGTGTTTATTATATATATATATTGTGCCCTTTTCTATAGGTCGGTAATAGTTCATAACAGTCAATTACTAAAAAAATTTAAATTTAGAATATGTTCTTTTAATATGGTAATTGTATTAAGTCAATTATATCTTTAAAGTACAATTTGAAGCTAAAGAGAATACGTAGTATATAAAATCATTTAAAAATAGTTATATAAAGCTTAAAATATTGTTTCATATGGTTGTAAAAGCTGGCCATATTAAATAAAACAGCTATAAATAATTAAAAGTATATTTAATAAGTTCGATTTTAATAGTTTAAAAACTGATAATTTAATAAATGCTATATTTAAATTTGGAATCATATTTAAATAGTCAAAATTAATATAGTATATTTTTAAAATAAACTTTATGATGGTGAGAATTGTATTTAATTCTATATTTTCTAAATTGTTCTTCCAAATTTTATAATTATTTTATATAATATAATAAGTGTATCAATTATATAAATCTAGGCAGAGAAATAGATTGAAAATAGTCTGTCAAAGTTATTAATCATGTGACTTTTAATGTATATTTTCACACACATGCTTGTTAGAATTTAATAACAAAGTTTGTGTATTATAGAGTTGGATATAATGATTATTTATCATAGAAGTGAATATTAAAATATTATGTAGTTATTTCCAAATGCTTAAATGATGTAATAAAGGCGAATACATTCATAATATAAAAATTAAATATTTTGTTTAAATAAAAATAGATAAATGGAATGTTATTAAAATTGTTTTAAAAGTTATTTTAAATGTTTAAATAGTTTTAATAAAATAATAATTGATTTAAAAATAATATTTTAAATAATATTTTAAGTTCATTACATCATAATTTCTAATTTTGAAATTCAATTCTGCTATAAACTGAAAATATGTAAATTTGTTCTCAAGCTAAAGTAAGAATTAACCAATAGGAATAGGTATGCTTACAGACTATAAATATGAATTGCACGGGGGTATAAGGGGAGATTAATAATGTATTGAAACTAGAGAAAGGTAAATTATAACTATCAAAGAGATAGTATTTATTTTTAAATGTTTTATTTTAGTCAATTTTTTTAGTACTTTCTTATAACTTTATCTGCAAAAAATTAATTGATAATTTTAAAAGTATTTTTTGCAAAAGAGAGTTTTAAAATATAATAATTTAGAAACTTCATGGAAATGATTTTCTAATTTTTAAAGTACTTACCAGTCGTATTTTATCTAAAAATTTAACCTAAGCTTCACAATAAAGGATGGATATACTACGAAATAAAATGGATATAAGTTGTAATGCTGAAAAATGTTTGGAATATTTATTGATACAGCTTTATTAATATTTCAGTGAAGAACTGTTTTGGTACATAAAAATCACAGCTCGGACATTATACGGAGTCTAAAAATGTATTGAAACGTATTATTTATAAGCTGATCCAAGATTTATTTTGTAAATAGTAATAAGACAATTGTATATTGCATGAATTATTTTATATAATATTATATCAAAAGGAGTAAAATGTTATATCCTTTCTGAAGGTAACATTTTTATTTTTATTTTTAAAGTGATATATAAAAATACCAAATGAAATTTTAAATGTATCAAGAAGGAAACTTATATAAAAAAGTGAACATATAGTTGAATAAAAGATGGATCCATGGAAATACAAATAGTACTTAAAAGTTTATCAAATATTTTTAAAGTTAAATTAGATGGATTGATGCATCGGATACGCAGAGAATATTGGTAGAGAAGATTAAGAAGCTTCACAGGATTAATTAATATTATGATTTAATAATTATCATCCTAAATACTAAAACTAAGGATTATTTTCTATAAATTTACTAAAATGGATTAATAATTATTTTTATGTTAAACTTCAACGTGCTTGGAGGAGAACATTTTTAAAAACTCTAGAAAAAATAATAAACATTTTGGACTTATCAGGAACTATCGTCAAGAAAATATGTAATTATAGTTTTGATTCCTTTTATTTTGTTAACCTAGTTTAAATCTAAATTTTTATATGAGATTAGGAAAAACATAAAAACATTAATTTATTAATATTAAAATTTTAGAATATAACAATCTAATAATTTAGCTAAAAATATTTTAATATAAAGTGTATGGGTGTGAATTTTTTTTATATCTGCAATGCTCAAGTGGATAAAGAAAAGCCTACTGAACACGATGACTAGATAAAGGTTATTGGTAATAATAATAATAACTATTGATAATTTATAATGTATATTTTTTGTTTTCTTTAGATCATCCATAAATTGGAAGAATGAAGTGTAAAAGTTTTTTTTTTTACTTATATGTACTGCTTTTCATACAACATTTTAAAAAAACAATATGAGATAGGATTGATTTGAAAATATGCATACGACGATTTTTTTTAAATTAGTGATATAATCCAACATAACAAATAATTATGTGATTCTTTTAAAATTTTCATGTTATGGGATATTCAAATATTGTCTAAGTAGATCGTATATGATTAAACATACAGAGCAATGAAGTAAGCAACTTTTCTTATGAGATAGTAAGACTGTTTAACTATTAATGAATTTTATTTATTGTTTTGTAAATGCAGATAGTTATTTATTGATGTAAGATGTGGAAAATCTTGAGAAATAATGTTGAGATAGTGGCTTGGAAGTATTTAGTGAACAGGAAACCAAGATGATGTTTTAAGAAATAGGATGTTATAAGGAATGGAAATAATATTTAGTCTTTATGTGAATATCAGCTTAGTTAACAAAGCCCTATGACTGATACACATTTTATTTGGACAGTGTTTATATTTTTTTAAATATTTGATGTTCTAATAAAGCTGAAGAATAGCTTTAACCTCGTACCTGTACTAGAGGATATTAGGCAGGTAAATGTCATACCTCTTCACACTGTGCCATGATTTTGAGATATGTTAAGAGTAATACTCTAGCTTTCTTCCTTAATCCTATGCATCTGTTTTTGCTATCTTTATTTCATGTTACTGCACCGTTCAGTAAGATATGTTTAAGAGAAATGATAAATAATTTAGAACTTAGCCTTATGCTATCGTTTTGTATAAGATTGGTTTATTTGCTTAGAAGGAATAGGACGTTATCCTAAGGAAAGAAAAGAATCATAAGAATATATTTTGAATTTTATTTCGGAAATGAAATATAAACTTTTTTAAAATAAAGTATCTAAACAAAGATATTTTCTTTAAAATGATAATAATTTTAAATGCTTTAGTATTATTTTTTTTTAAGAGAAAATAAGTATTGCATATTTTAAAATACAATAGTACAAAGTAAATTATGTAAACAATATGCATAGTATATTTTTTGTTTATTGATTAAGAGAAATATATTGATGATTACACTTATATCATACTAAAGTAAGGCTTAAAGAAGAATATATTATGATTAGTAAACATTGTGTGATAAATACTAAAATCTAGTACTGAATTTTGGATAATATTTTGTGTAACATCTTTGACTTTGCAAGATGAACATTTTTTTTAATATTTTGAGAGGTCCATACTCATTATAAAATTTTGTTTTCTATAGAATGTTTTCTAAGTATGAATTTTTTAAAATAAGATAGTTTAATAATATTAAAGATAAAATGCTGTTGCTAATAAAGTAGATAAATATATTTGTAATAAGTTAACCATAATGAGAAACCAAATAGTATCATTTTTTTTTTTTAATTTTGTCCTAAATCTAAATAAAGATATAATTGAAATATAAATTATTTTTTTTTATAACCCGGTAGATCAAACTGTAAAGTAAAAAAGTTAAGGATATCCACTGTAAATAGTGTAAATAAATTGTTTATTTATTTGTTGTTAGTAATAAACTTTGTTAAATTTTGTTATTTCAAAAATTTTGTGTCCGAGTTATTTATTTCTCCACATCGCTGCATGAAAACACGATATATGCATAATAATCGAAACAAATATATAATTTTGCACAAAAGATAAATAGAGAATTATTTTAAGAATTTTAAATATTTTATTGGTATTCATTATAATTAAATAATCATAATTTTACATTATTTTATTAGTCATAAATCAGTTATCACAATATTATATTAAATTATATACTATCAGTTGCCACACATATTTTGTTTGTCAGATTATTAAAATGCTACCACATATTTATTATATCATTACATGAAGAATATTATTATTGTTATTTATTATTATTAGTTTAATTGTAGTAGATTATGACATAAAATCCCTTCTCATATTTTACTACCGTATTTTTAAATTAACTTAGAATAAACTTTATGAACCTGAGATTATTTTATTGAGCTAGATTATTACAAATAGAAGATTAAGACTTAATTATTAGTTTAATCTTAGTGAGTAGAAGTTATTAAAGTCGTAAGAATACTATGAGTTTATTATTTGAAATAGTAATAAAGGGGGGATAGTGTTCGTATGCCATTGAGGTAGTATCCTGTGGGATATTGGCTCAATGTAATCTATCTTGTCACCTGTATTTTCACTTCAAGTCTCATGAAAATATTAAATATTTATTTAATTTATTTTTATAAACTGAACCTTATTCGTATTTTAAATTTGAGCTAGTGAAATATTTTAATTTTAATGCTGAATATTTTAGTTGTTAATTATTAACTGAGATAGAACCCATTTTATTTCATATCATATATTATCTGGAAGTGAGGATACACAAGATGAAGGTTAGATTATGGCCCCCAACATGGTTGGCATGATGTGTAGTGGAGCTACACATCAGGTTAGGTTAGAATATATATATATATATATATCTATATATATATATATATATAGAGAGAGAGAGAGAGAGAGAGAGAGAGAGGAGGGGAGGAAGAGGAAAAGAGAGAGAGAAAAAGAAAGCAATAAAATCTGTTATAATGAACATAATTGGATCCAGTAAAATATTTTTTGTATGACCATGAGTTGTAACATCTTGAAATATAATGTATTTACGTATAATCCATTCCAGAATTGCACATGAGTGCAAAGTTATACACTATACAATCATTTAAAAAAGAAAAAAAATTCCAAATGTAAAAATACATATAAAATTAATTGATGTGCAAACATTACAAACTTTAGGTCTTAAACAGTGTACTATAGTTTGATTTTAATAAAAACTACAATTGGAAAAAGGACAAAATAAAAATTTTACTATTGAGTGAACCATTTTACTTGTATAACTTTCACATTTTTGCTTGAAAAATTATTTTTTTTTAATGCTACTAAACTGTTTTTCTGGCTCATAGTGAAAACCAAAATGGAACTTTTACATAAACTTACACTAATAAAAATGTTAAAAAATCAGAGATTACTGGTTTGGTCATTTGATAGATAAAACTTTTGATTTTTTATTGGAAATTTTTCTGTTGGATTTTTTTTTAATAGCAATGAACCAATAAGTCTTATAAAATTAAAAAAAAGATATTCATTGCTCTACATAAAAAAATAAAAGCTTCAAAATCCTTATCTATGCATTTTCTTGTTAATCAATTACATTCATTTCAGCATTTGTGTTTATTGATGGTTTTGTTTTTTTTAATTTGGAAATATTTTTGGTGGTAGTATTAAATAGGTTGTTTAACTTTATTTTTATGCTTATAACTAAAATTACTATATGAACACAGAAAAGATAATTAATACACATATAGTATTTTTATTGTTAGAAGTATAAACAAATAGGTTAATAAAGTAAATTACTAAGTTAAACCTTAGAAAATGTGATTATAATATTGCCCACGTAGTGTTTTATTATAATATTTGCATTTGTTCTACAAATATTAATATAGAAGTAAGGGTGTTTGTAATACAGTTTTTTTTCATTATTCCAATCTTTTTGCATGCTCACACATGTAACTAAATTACTCCAAATTCTAAATTAAGCAAAATTAATCACAAAAATATTTAACGCAAACTTTCTTACCCATTTGGACTTCTTAAGTATAAATCATTACAAAACACATCAACAAATATATACTATTTATATTTCTTATATTTCACAATTGCATGACACACAAGTTCAATGTTAAAATAAGTCATAAGTAAATTGCTTCAGTATCATAGATTTTAAATAATAAAATTTTTTTAACTAATCTTTTTTTTTGTTTCTCTCAAAGAAGACAATCTTAGTTACTTCAAACCTAATAGTATAGCCTGTGTCTCTTTCATGGAGATATAAAGCAGAATTAAGATATTTATTTTTAACTTTACTTTTATACACTATTATTCTTTTAATTAAGCATCTATACTGAGCTAGATAAAACTTTTTACAAAAACAAAGTATAATATACACTATTCCAATAATAGCATTCTTCTAAAAATCATTATAAAGAATATTTTTGATAGGAATGCTATTTTGGGGATAATATATATTATCGTTTGTTTTATATCAGTGCAGTTTGAGCTTAAAATGAAAGAATGAATGTTCATAAAAATAGATTTAAAAATATCTTACTTTATATATTCAGGAATGAGATATGGGCCATAATATTAAATTTGAAGAAACTAAAGTTGTTTTCTTAAAACAAATGAAATTTAAAAAAAAAAGAATTATTAAAGATATACGTGTGAATTACTATATAAATATGAACTGTAAGAAATGTAATTAGTATATATTTGTTAATGTATTTTAATAGTCCTTTACATTTGAAAAGTCTGCATTGGCAGGGAAATTATTGGTTGTGTTAAATATATTTTTGGCTAGTCTTATTTTATTTTGAATTTGGAGTAATTGAATTATTTTATTAACTATTTTATTTTTATGGTTTTCATATTTGCATAAAGAGAGACTCACACCCACATACATATATCAAAATATAAGTATAATACATAAAGCTACAATAACAAATTTCAGTAATAAAACATTTTTAAAAAGCTATAACACAAAACATTAAACCTGTTTCATAATATAATAAATGCAGTTTTTCTCAAGCTAAAGGATTTTTTGAGGAATTGTGTATGACATTCAAAACATTAAGCAAAAAGTGTTTACATGTATAAAAAATAGTCAGTTTGGTCAATTACTAAAAAAAATTATTCCATGGACAAAAATTTAGAAATGACAACTAATGAAAGTAGTGGAATGTATAAGATTTTTAGAACAACCACAAACTTGATAAAATGAAATTTTACGGATTTCTTGAAAATTTTACACAGAACTGCAAAAACTATTTAAAAAATAATATTATAATTACAAGTTTTATTTATGATTATATATATTCACAAGATGGAGCTTACTACTAGCTCCTAACAAGCTTTAATTATAAGTGCCAACTTATAATTAAAGCTTGTTTAGAAACTATTGGTAAGCTTCATTTAGTGAACATTTTAGCACAAGCTTAAAAGCAAGTTGCATAATTTGTGTATCTTGCTTTATATATATATATATATATATATATATATATATATATATATATATATATCTCTCTCTATATATATATATATATAGAGAGAGAGAGAGAGAGAGAGAGAGAGAGAGAGAGATTGGCCTTATGGCACTTGAAATAGTATTTGTGCATATATATTTAAACTTAATGGGAAAAGTAGAAATGAACATAGACAAATTTATATATATATATAATTATTTAAAATAAAATATGCAGTAACTGAAATATTGATTAAATAATATTTCTTGATGTTTGTTAAGTCTTACAAATAAACTAAAATTATATGAAAAAGTTACAAGTTAATCCAAACATTTTATTTGCATTTCTGATTTTGACAAAAATCTAAATTTTTAAACTAACAGAGAAAGACAAATATATTTATATAATACAAGGACTTTTTGTAGTACACAGTAATTATAGAGTTGATTTTTAATTAAAATTTATTTTTAATTATGATGAAATTGGAAAATTAATTATTATATTGTTACTATTAATCAAGAAGTGAAAAACTTGATGTTAATGATTCTGTTTATAAATTCCATTGTACCTATTACAAAAAGTGGATTCAGTTTAAGTGAAGGTGTAGAAAATGAATTTTAAAGGAAGGGTTTTTGCTTCTTGTCTCCATGTTGGTTGATTTTGAATTACTAAAGAAGTAAATAAAAATGGCTTTTTCATGATTTAAAAACCCAAAGTATGCATGTGAAGTAGGCACTTCTTAACCAACTGAACACTAAACATTGCAGAAAATAAAATGAATTAAGGACTGCTTAGCCATATATATGAGAAGCCAGCCAAATCTTGAAAGATACCAGTGTCACATATTGTTATATGGCAGATACACATGGAAGAAATTTCTTGCTGTATGTATAAAGAAGTGTTAATACTAATGAGTTTTGATAAACTTATAAAATATGTAATACTAAGAATTAAAGTCATAAAAAATCATTTTTAAATAAACCTGTAAATAATTCTCACCTTTTATCATCTTTTTTCTGAACGAATAGATTAGTGTTTAAATAAAAAACATGGGTGTTATTTACAGGTTTATTTTAAAATAATTCTTCCGGAATATTGCTTGAAAATTGCTTTGTAAAATAGGTTTATATACAAGTAAAGATAAATAATTACTTATATAACATTCTTTATACGGCTATTGGTATTTTATCAATTTAGGAATTACAAATGAAAAAAAAAATCAGTTAGTGAGTAAAAAGCGTATTAAAGTTGTCATAATGTTTTAAACAGTAATTTTATAGTTACAAAAGTTTATTGCTGTTTACTGCTCAAAAAAAAAGTACTTAATTAACCTATAATGTATTAATTTATTTCAAAAGTAAACAACTTTTGGATAATGAATAAATTAGAAAGTTAATGAGAAAAATCATTCAGAAAGAAATTAAAAAGCAGTTGACATACTAATAAAAATACCTCTAGGTGATAGAATCTGTAGATATATTTTTTTAACGTTTGATTATGTCATTCATAAAATACTTATTTTAGAATAAGAAAAATGTTATGAAATAACCAACTGGGTTTTCCAGAATTTATGGTTAAGTTTTAATGTACTAGTGTTTCTATAGAAAAAATCAAAGATTGATGATGTAAATATTAGGTGCTCTTACTATATATAAGATCACATTCTATTTATCTATGCTTAAAATAGAATAATATTGTCCTATAGATTTGATAAGTTAATTATTAGAAATTGAATATTAAAATATTTTTATATTAGAGTATACATGTATGTGAGCTTATATATATATATGTTGATAGGAAGATTTTCACGGTTTGCATATATAAAAGACATATTTTGCTGATTCATCCGTGTTAAAAAATTTAAATATTGATATACCAACGTTTCAACTTGATCACACAAGTCATACACTGGGTGGTAAAAGGTAGAAAGACGGTTGTAGAGGCGCTACAATCACTGATTTAAAAAAAAACGTTAAAGTTCCACCAATAGCAAAAATGTTAAATTAAGAATTTTTTTTTAAAAAAAAAAACTTTCCAAATAGGAGGAAGTTTGCATGTATCATCTCACTTATTGATATAATCTGGCCTTTTAAGTATCTCAATGGCTTCTCTAATTTTGCACTGATAGAGATTATCATATCTGGATATGATCCTGGTACTAGAAAAATCAATTTTATGACCTGAATCTATAATATGGAGGGAGAGTGCTGATAATGATGACTGTTGTTTAACTGCATTAGCATGTTCATCCTTCCTAACACTGATGCGATCATTACTCATACCTATGTAAGAAGTTTTACAATTTTCACATGAGATTTGATAAACACCATGAGATTCAAGAGGGATTCTTACATAGGTATGATTAATCGTAAACAACACTCATCATCATTAGCACTCTCACTCCATACTATAGATTCAGGTCATAAAATTGATTTTTCTAGTACCAGGATCATATCCAGATTTGATAATCTCTACCAGTGCAAAATTAGAGAAGCCATTGAGATACTTAAAAGGCCAGATTGTATCAATAAGTGAGATGATACATGCAAACTTCCTCCTATTTGGGAAGATTTTTTAAAAAAAAACATTCGTAATTTAACATTTTTGCTATTAGTGGAACTTTAATGTTTTTTTTTCAAATCAGTGATTGTAGTACCTCCACAATCATCTTTCTACCTTTTATCACCCAGTGGATGACTTGTGTGATCAAGTCAAAACGTCGGTATATCAATATTTAAATTTTTTAACATGGATGAATCCGCAAAATATCTCTTTTATATATATATAATATTATTATTATTCGATGTCTGTATATTTTTAAAGCAATATACATAATTATATAATTGAATACTAAGTGTATAAAATTTTTAATTATCTAATTACTGTATTTATAAATATTCAATATATATATATATATATATATATATATTGCAATGAATGATTTGTAGTTTGTTAAAAGAAAACAATAGTATTAGCTTATCATTGATTGGAATATTTTGTATTTTCACACATGCACATATGTGCCAATAAAAGAAAAAAACAATTATTGGTACTGTTGTGTACCCATACATTCTAAAAATAGCAGACAAATTAAGAAAAATTTGCAATCAGTATAGCATCAGAATAGCTTTACAGAGCCATACCATACTACTAGGAATTCTAAGATCTACAAAACCTAAATGTAAAATGCTGAAAAGAAAAAAAAATTCATCTATGAAATGCTATGTCAATGTGTTGTCCTATTGAAAAGCACTTCTAAAAACCCAAACTGATGATTAGAAGAAAGAAACAGATGTGTCTAAGGTAGCAAATCATGTATGTGCCAATGAACATATATATGTTCAATTGGGAAAATACAAAAATATTGGATAGAGAAGAAAAGGTACAAAGAATAAAATTTAAAGAATCTGCTCACCAGCCAATCTAGTGTTGGCTATACATAATGTATGGAAACCACTAATTAACTTTTCTCTTAGAGAAAAGTGAAGAAATCAGGAGAAACCTCATAGATAAATAAATGAAATTTCTACTGACTATTGTCTTTGTCAGAATTGCTCAGTTTTTTAGAGCATTACCTAAAATTCAGTATTCAAAAATCTAAGGGTCCAGTTTTGAATTCCATGCTGGTATTATCACTGGTCAGGCCAGACATAAAGAAAAGGGGAGATTAATACCTCTCAAAACATTGCTCATTTTCTAACCTGTTTGAAGTGCTATTACTAACAGTTGAATGTATTTGGAATATTTAAATAAAGTTAAATTTTTCTAAAGACATTCAATACTCATATTAGATGATGGAAATATTCCAATATAAAAATACAATTACATAAACCAATTTCTGTCAATATCTGTAAAATTTACCTTTTGAAATATTTACAAATATTTGTAAAAAGTCAAAACCAGAATCATCTATTTGTAATATAAAGTATTTAACATACTTTTATTTTAAAATTATTTTTATTATTTTTACTTTTTAATCAATAAATTTATTAATTATTACTTTAATTCATTAACATTATGTAATAATACTTTGTCTAAGTATTGTATTTTTTTTGTTCTCAATCATCAAAGTTTTTGCAATCTCAAAACTAGCTTTCTCTCTCTCTCTCTCTCTCTCTCTCTCTCTCTCTCTCTCTATATATATATATATATATATATATATATATATATATATATATATATATATATATATATATATATATATATATATATATATATATATATAGGACGTATCTATGTGTCAATATCTATATTATTCTCTTTAAAATTATTTGGATGGCACTAAAGAATAAAGGTCACCTTTAAAAGACATTCACTTTATTTTATAGATTTTATGATAATAACTAATTTTTAATGACTATGATACAATATGTTTTTGGGAAGTAATGATAATCATCATTGATATTTATGTGTCTAGCACTTTTTATATGTTTATTATTATAATTGTTTTAGTACTTGCATGTATGTGTTCAGCAGAAATATTGATATTTGCTTTCATAATATTATATATCCCACGAATAGCATTGATTAATGATGTATTAGTCTAAAATTATATAGTACACCATATTTAAATCCAGTTACAAAGATGGAAATGTTGATTATTTGATAATTTTTGACAATGAGATGTTTATTTGATATGACAATGATGATGAGCTGATACTTTGCTGAATTCTCTCTTTTTATGCACTAAAAGAAATGATTGTCTATTAGTATTTTTAGATTTCTATACAGGCCTCTCATCTTCCATATTACTATGATATATATATATATAATCATAGTAGCAGCATTGTAAATAGTACATAAGTAGATTTGAAGAATAACATGTGTGTGTGCAAATATGTATACCTATATAAGCTAGAGATAGGGAAAATATGTATTTTATAAATAAAAGGGCATTTCAAGAATTTTTAGTTTCACTTATTTTAAATTGTGATGAAAATAATGATTTTGATAGAAAAGAGTAGGGTAAATTTAAATCCAGAAAAAATAATTAGGAATTAACAAAATTTTTATATTGTAAATGAAATAGTAAAAGTTGGCAAAGAATTTTCTTTTTTGTAATGTGTATTGGGTAAAGAAAAGAAAGCAAATTGTTATTTCTTTCTTTTGGTAAAGAAAGCCAAAAGAATGTTTTTGGGGGGATCAAACATAGTAGAATAGTCATCATTATGGTATGTACTGCAGATAACTAAGATGATAATCTACATTATCATGTATACAATAGCTAATGAAGCAGATGGTAAGCAGTTAGCAATTTAGTCAACTTCATTCCTGTGAGGATTGACAGAATTCTAGAACTGCAAAATCTATGTTAAAGCAATGGAAGTGCAGAGCATGGAAAATAATTTGTTTTACTGCTATTTAAAATTATAAACTTATAATAGAAGCTAGAAAAGTGTTTTACTACACTAGGGAATCTTTTACCATGAAAGGCTAGACAAGAACAAGTAGCACATCTACTGAAAATGCTGAATATGCAGCCCAGTCTAGTAAATAATGCCTATGTAAAATTATATTACCACCTCTTATAATCTGCCAGAAAATAGAATGAACCAGACTACACAGTTAAATTGCTTAAAACTTACATGTTGTACTAATACAAAACTAATTACATGTCTAATGTGTGAAGAGAAGAAAGATAAGTTTTCTGAAAATTTATGAAAAAATCGACTTTAATTGTGTAGACGAAAACATATCTAAACCTAGGAAGGATGATATTAAAGATTGGTGAATGTAAGATATTAAGATAGTTAAACATTAAACTATTTCTTTTCATAATATGGAAAAAGATTTTAAATTTACAAAGTTTAAAAGGAATTCAATATTGTGTATTATTATCACGTATTTTATATATGAATTATGAATGTAAACTCAAAGTGAAAGTATATTGGGTGAGGAGTTGTGTTTCACTTCATTACACATGTGTGGAGTTATTAAAAGTAAGGACTGAAATAGATGAACTGGTTATTGAAAAAAATATATATTAATGATTTTTATATCTATAAATAAAATTTCTAAATAGGAAGAAACCATATAACTGAATTTATTTGTTGGATCTAAAAAAAATTATATGATTGATTGATTGTTATATGTATACATAAAATTACTAAATGGGAAGAAACTAAATATCTGAATTTGTTTGTTGGCAATGGATTCAATATTAAATGATTGTTTTTATATCTATACATGATATTATTAAATGGAAAGAGAATAAAATAACAAACTATTTATTTACATGAACTTAATAATTTTATGCACAATTGGAAATTTTCATTTGAAATTTACATTATTTAGTTACAATAAAACCTCCTTCATTTTGTTTTTTTAATATTATGTTATTATTTATTAATCCATTTGTTTGTTTTTTATATGATTAAATGTTATAACCCACACCAACACAGTTATGTGTTAGTTTAAAAAATATGCCACAACTGAGAGAACATGCTTGCTATCAAATGAAGAGAGATAACTGATGGAATTTACAAACTTTAAATAAACATAGCTCAGTGTATATGTAAACAAGGAAAGTGGATCACCCTCCCCTTAGGCTATGAATTAAAATCATTCTAAATGTTGAACAAGGGATCAAGAATAGCATGAATCCACCTATTTTTGGAGTTTTGATGTTTCTAAGCATACTTTAGTCAGAAATAGCTTAGGGGGAGAATGATTTACTCTTTTTGTTTACATATATATAGATAGTTAGGTAGATTGATACATAGATGGTAATCGTATTAACAACCCAATATATAGATTGATAATTAAATAATAATCAGTAAATAATAATGGATTTTTTATAACAGCTATATAAATCTCAGTAATAATATTACACATAAAAAGCCTTTTTCAATACCTGGTTTGGTGCCTTTTCAAATGTTACTAATCCATTTAACATTAACAAACTATTTCAGACGTAGAACCATCTAGTGTTCAATAATGAAATTAAAACAAGCAATAACAATATAAATCATTAAAATAAATCAAAACCCTCATATATAAATCCAGTAATTACAAAATAATTGACTATATCATAACAATACATTAAATAAATATTACATGATTTTTTTTTTTACAATTAGCAATTGGTTAATTAAAAATGAATGGAAAATTATATAAAATGATATATATATATAATTGTAAAAAAAAATGCATGCAATATTTATTTAATGTATTGTTATGATATAGTCAATTGTTTTGTAATTATTGGATTTATATATGAGGGTTTTGATTTATTTTAATTATTTATATTATTATTGCTTGTTTTAATCCCATTATGGAACACTAAATGGTTTTATCTCGGAAGTAGTTGTTAATGTTAAATAGATTAGTAACATTTGAAAAGAGCACCAGATCAAGTATTGAAAAAGGCTTTTTATGTGTAATATTATTACTGAGATTTATATAGCTATTACAAAGAATTCATTATTATTTTTTAATTATTATTTTATGGAAAACAGCATTTTTTTTTTATTCTTTTCCAATTTTGATAATTAAATAAAGTAGATCTAATAGATACAAAAAAGATAGAAAAATAATTGAATGGATGGGTAGATAGGGAGAAGTCAATCAATAAATAGATACACATACACAGATAGATAGATAGACAGAAAGATACATAGATAAATAGATATTATAGATAATATATATATATATGCAAACAATCACATAGATAAAGAGATGGACTGATAGACAAATAGATAGGTAGACAGATAGGTAGGCAGTCAGATAGGTAGACAGATAGATAGACAAGGTAGATAGGTATACTATCAGGCAAGTAGATGTACTGACAGACAAACAGATAGATAAATTAAAATACATATATACATATACAGACGGATAGATAGAAACATGTAGGCAGATAAATAGGTAGTCAGAAAGATATATATAGATAGGTAGAAATAGATAAATAGATAGATAGACAAATTTATTTACGAGTGTTTTATTTCAAGCAGAGTAGAAATTAAAATGTGAAATTAATGGACTGAAGAGAAAATTAAAAATATAAAAAAGAGGATAGAAAAAAATGATAAAAATAAAAAACAAAGAAAAAGGACAAAAAGGAAATGGAAATTTTTTAAAGAACATTTTATCCGTTCATATTGTTCGGTTATTTTATTTTGATTTCACGAAAGTATATTTCTGGACTATTTTTACTATGCGCAAGGAACACGATTGATAGATTCATTCTACGAAAACCGCATCGATATTTTTCTCACTGATTAAAAAATAAAATAAATAAAAGCTTGAAATGTTAAAGAGAAAAAAAATTAAGAAAGGTTGATCAAGGAAAGAAAGAATACGAAAGTTCACAAGTTTGTTAGGAAATGTTAATTTAAGAAAAATAATTAATTTGCCTTTTTTTTAATTAAAGACTTTGCTTTAAATGTGTATATTTATATTAATAAATTTTTATAGAAATAATATTTTTTTTAGTTCATTAAACTTATTACTTTTTTTTAAAAAATCTAATAAAGTTTTGTAATTACTATCTTCAGTAAATAACCTTTTTAAATTTTCTAAATTTCCTTTAATAGTAACAAATAGCAATAATAATGTTGACAGGAAATTATCTTAGCTTATAGACAAAACATTAGAATCACACACAGTCACATGACCTTCTTCTGAGATAAAAATTAGTAACTGCATAATTCTTCCTGGAATATGCATAATTATAAATATGAAACAGTCATAACATTCAGCTATGGAAAAAAGAAAGCTCTAAGTTTTACATAATGATGTCATAGCAGGATGTCAATCGTCTAATAACATTAACAAGTATTACAGTTAAGTTAATCAATTCAAAGCTTAGGCAAGAAGGTAATATGTACAATGAGCAAAATAGTTAAAATGTGATCAGGATTAGAAACAGTAATTTATACTGATTCTAATTCTGAGTCATCTATTAAAAGCTATAATAAATATAATGAATTCTGCTCCAATATATATATTGAATATAAGGATAGTAGAATCAAAGAATGTTATATGCCTATCATAGCACAAGTTAATAACCAAGTCCTTAGCTGTCAATATTTTTTTTATTTCATCAGTATTTGCAATAATTCAAGGAGAAATAGAAAAATTATTGCATAAAATAAACTATACAAATAATGTTTATTACATGATTTTTCTAGACTGTCTTCAAATTAAAAGTATTCATAAACTATAAAATCAGTGTTTATAATTGTATTCTTATATTGGACTATTTCCATCATCTTATATGTGTATTGAATGTCTTTAGAAAAATTTAACTTTATTTAAATATTCCAAATACATTCAACTGTTAATAATAGCACATCAAACAGTTAGTATATGCACAACATTTTGAGAGCTATTATTCTCCCCTCTTCTTCAGGTGTTGCTGGCCTAACTAGTGACAGTACTAGCATGGGATCAGTGCTTATAAATGTGTAATATCTCCCTCATCTTTATCAAAATCACCTCTTATTATAATGTACTTTTGTATTGTTATTAGTACATTAATGCTAAAGTTATTGACTTAAATTAATTTTAAACCATTTTCTTTTAGCTAAGAATGTCTAGATATCCATTTTCTGACCAATTAGCTACTGAATAAATTATGACTTATTCCAAAATTTTTTTAGACTTCTGAAAGCATTCCAAGATTTATTTTAAATTTTAACACTAAGACATAAGCATAGAAGAATGTTCTTCATTTGACTTCTACAGAACAAGTTTTTTTTATCTAATTCATTCATATAATACTAACAACATCATATGCATATTTGTTTGTTTTCAAAAACAGTTCTCTTCATTCTAATAACCTTATCTACTATTTGAACAATTAATTGATATCAGAGGTATAGGCTATTATATCTCAAAACTGAGATTGGTTTCTGGGTTTTGCTTTCAACAGTGAGAATTGGGATATAACAGTTCTTTCCCCCTGGTCTGCATTGATCACAGAATCTTATAGTATATATCTCAGAGTAATATGAAGTGAACTGTTCTTTGGTAACTTTTATAACATTATTGGAGGATATTTGTCATAGGGAATTAACATTCAAATAACTAAATTGTAAAATAACAAAAAAAAGATTAATAATAATTTCAGTTTATTATGACTATTCTAATAACATACGAAGCCATTAACTGAATATACAAATGTGTATATGTATGCATAAACACATGCTTCAGATTCATCCATATTTGCATTTTCTTGTTATTAAGTTAATATTATAACAGATATTTTTCTAAATCACATTCAATAAGGATTACCCAAGAATAATATAAAACTACACTAAACAAAATTAGAAAACTTAATTTTAAAATACCCAAGTCTAAATATTTCTTATGTATGTAATTGATATATTTTGTCCAATAAAATCCACCAATAAGATGTGAGTGGAAATAATAACAAATGATAAATTAAATTTGTATCCAATGACTTTTGTATCAATCTGTTCTATGTATATTTTTCAAGCGGAAGATAGTTATTGTTCAATAAATACCACCAATAAATTAAAAGTAGAAGAGAGTAGAAAATGATGAATGATAATCTGGAATTTGATTTTAAAAGTATCATTATTATGAATTTTTCATAAAAGAAAGATAATTTGGTAAACCCACATTTATGGATTCTGATGAATTATTTAAATATTTTGCTCACCTTACTTACTTTTCTTTGATGATATGTGTTCAATCTAGAGTGGGCTTTAATATTGGTAAAAAAAGTATTGTCAATGTCTAAAATGTGGTGGAATTTTTAAGTCATTGCATAGTAAATAGAAAAATAAAAACATCGTAAAAAGTATTTTTATACAATAGTGGTCCTAGTTTATTTTAATTGTGGAATCTTTTTTTATCTATATTAAAAAAATTGAAACCTTCACATTTGTTACTGTTTATATATAAAATAACAACACAAAAATGTATTAATAATGAAAAAGCAAATATTAATTAAAGTGGTGATTAATGTAAAGATTAAAAATTCATTTTTCAATATTCTTTCAAAATTTGATTTAATGTAGACAACTAAATCTATAATATCAGGAGTAGCAGACAACTTACCATTATATTTTGTTTTTGCAGTATATAAAGCAAAAAATATATTCATATTTAAAAGTATTAATTAGAGCTCAAAAATTAATTTTAATATGATCAAATTCTATCCAGAATCATAAAATTCTAGTGAAGCCTAATTATAAATTCTGATTATATAGAGCATTGTATTAACTGAACAAAAAAAAAATAACAATTTATTCATAAAATTGCTTGAAAATTATTGATTACAGAAAAATTACATTTAAATGTCTAAATAGAATTAGTTTTATTTGACTATAAAAAGTATGGCATCTGTGTTCTAACTATTCCATCTATATTAAGCTGTTTATTTCCTCATGTTGCAATTTTTTATATAATAAATAATTTATTAATTTCTGTTCAATTTAATTATCAATAAGATGTATCTTCTTGTTTAGCATTACAATCCATGTCATTAAAAAAAAATGTAGTTCAAGAGAAATGCCTTGGCCTGATTATTTGAATAATTTCACTTTTAATGGAGTATTTGGAAAAAAAACAGATTTGTATTAATAGCACAGCTAAAATATATTTCTGCATTGCAGCCCATAAATTTCAATGTATCACACACTTAAAAGAAAAAAAAACACCACATTTACTGGATTCAAGTTACTAATATTGAATTAAAGCAATCATGATAAAAATAATATGTTAATATAAATGGCACACTTACAACAACATTTGTATGCATTACAAAATTATAACCTTTATACATATTTTTTTCTTTGTCATGGTGGCCCAGATATTAAATTATTTTTAATTTATCCGTTCTGAATTAATGATAACTCTATACGTATTAAGACAGAATTTTTTATGTCATCAACACTGAGAAAAAGTCATGTTGATAATATATATATATATATGTGTGTTTGTGTGTGTGTGTATTGTAATCTTTTGCTTTACTATTTTAAAGAATTCAAATTATAAATAATAATCAAAATTTTAAATTTATTACTTACATAATGGTATCTACATTAATTTTTGATTGATATAATATAGTATAAGCTTAAATTGTATAATATTAGAGTAAGATTTTAATGAATTAATCAGCAGACATATTTTTATAAAGGTCATACATAGATTAAAAATCCTGTTATTTTAATTGTAAATTTATATTGTTATTCATCTATTTAAATCATAGTTATTCATTTTATAATATTTAATAAATCTATCAATAGTTATCATATAAATATTTATTTAATTTTTATTATAGTGGTTTTTTAAAAGTCATTGGCAGAATCTTATCTATTACAAATTTCTACATTGTGTTTATTTGGGGTAAATAATATTTTAATTGTTTTAATATGAAATATTAATTTTTTTAATATAATACTTTTAATAGAAATAATATTGTCTTTTTAACAAAATTATTAAATATATGTGTTTGAATTTAAATATTTAATTATTACAAAAAATAATAAATTATAAATTACATTTAAATTTAAAAGCAGTTATATTTAGTGTTAAAGTATAATAAATATTTAGTATTTTAATAATATTTGTAGACAAAAGCTAATTTATGCAAAAAATCTCTAGTAAATTAATAGCTAATGACCAATGAAATTGATCTAAGTAATAATCTGATATCATACTGTCTGTAGTATAAAAGATGATGAGAAAATGACATAAAAGTTGATTAACAATAGAGACTAACAAAATCGATAATGGTTAGTCTTTTAAAACTGAAAAAAACTTTTATAGTGTTTTGTTTTTAATAAGTAAAAATAACTTTTCAAAATATCAATACACAAACATGTTTTTAAGGGATTTTAAATAATAACGGAGTAAAAATTACAATTTTCTTCATGAATAGTTAATAACCAGTCTTAAATATTGAATTGGGATCAAGTCATGTTTATTCTTAAAATTAAAAGAAAATACCAGCATTATTTTGAGAAAAGGATGAAAACAATTTATCAGTAAGTTTACAGAATTTACAAATTGGGATATATAAAAAATATTTTGTCTCTAATATTAATAAATTTAACAATTAAGAACTTATACTTAAAAGAAACATTTGTTATAAATTTAATCAAATACTTTACTGAACTTTCATGTATCACAGTAATTAAACTAGAACTAATAAATATAAGTTATTGTCACTTATAAACATAAAATAGACTATGAATCAATAAGAAGTTTTTACTTATTAACTATTGAAAAGAACTAGTATGTGATATGTGTTTATCATATATAATGGAACATGAATATTATAAATTAATTTTTATATTAGAATGAGTATTTTTAAAAAATAATTAAAAATTTTAATTACATGTGCACAAATGGAGAAGTCAAGGATCCAAAGATAAACTTTAAAAAAGCTCAAGAACTTTTAAAAATGAGGGAAATTTTGTGTATATATTTTTTTAATCTTTTTAAAAATTGTATTTTAAACAATATGTGCTAACAAGAGGAGGAAACTTTTACCAGGATTGAAGTAATAACTACAAAAGAGAAGTTTTGTTCGAAATTAATATATATATATATATATATATATATATATATATATATATATAATATTATAAATCGATGTCTTCAAAATAATATACGCAAATTTATTTTTAAATATTTAAAAATACAGTATTTAAAAGCTTATAAAAGAAATATATATGTATAACAGTCACTTAGGAGCGCTTTCAACTAACTTGTAGCTTTGTCAACTATCACGTTTAAAATGTCAGCTTTCCCATAATTCAATGATGTCAACTTTCCCATAATTCTGTAATCTTAATGTTTGCTGCTTGCCTATTAACCAAATACTGTATTTATATATATATATATTGTTGAATCTATTTTTTTTTTTTTTTTAGAATTAAGTATTTTAGTATTATATTTTATATCTAGAAGAAAATTACTTAGCTAAGTTATAAATTTATTAATATAAGAATTTTTCTATAGTACAGGCTTTTTTATACCTGCACTCCATTATGTAATATATAGGGGTCTGAACTCAGACTTCCACATGACCCTCAACTAATTTATTAATGTTTTTTTAAATTTAGTTTTAAGGTAATATTGAATGTTAAATGTATATAAAATTATATTATGTTTAAAAAAAATATTTTATGAATGAATTTAAATGGTATTAATTTATGCATTTTATATGTCTTAAGATTAATAATTAGTTATAAGAAAAGTGGTCTATGTTCAATTATTAATTTATGAAATTGGAATATATTTCTAGGGGATAAAAGTCCTAATTGTTATGAATCAAGAAAAAAAATGTATTTTATTAAAACAAATCTTTATGTGTGAAATATGTATAAAATTCTAAAAGGATTAATGATACAGAATGAATGTAATAATGGATAATAATAGAATTTGATCTCAAATTTTATAAATGTAAAGTGAATATTATGATGTTTGTCATGAGTAGAACTATTGTTTGTTTTAACAAATGATCAATTGTAGATATAGATTTTAAAAGTAGAGTAGATAAAATTTATATTCTGAGATTGAAAATACAATCTGTACTGATGCTAAAAGTTTAGAATTTCTAATAGGATAAGTTTGCAATGCCAGGATAATATAATGTAATCTGGATGAACTAATAGTATATGTGATGGGTATAATTCAATGGAAATTCATAGTATCATAGGAGAAAATGTGAGGAGTTTTATAATGAAATAACCGTATTAATCCATAAGAGCTTCAGAAGAAAGCTAGGATGTCAGTGGTAGGATCATTTAACGAATAATGATCACCCAAAGATTATATTTCTTTATAGATAAAAGTTATTAACCTCCATTCTTCTTATATAAAGATGTATAGCAAATTACTTTCTTATCATGAATATTATTTTAATAGAAAGGCAAGATGAAGCATCATATGAAAGTGCTTGATATACAAGTTTATACTTTTAGTTCCTACAGTTAATATTAATAGTGTAAAGAAGCAGAAGATAAGACTATATGCAAAACAAATACAATACATTTCCAAAATAGAAAGAAAAGTACTTATCTTAATGATAATATGATATCATTGCTAATGGGGATTGTAAGAGAAGAATGTATGAAAATGGTGACAGAAGAATGCAGAATTAAAAAATGATATTCTTGATTCATTTGATTATTTAAGATATAGTATTGGTATTATAAGTAATATAAAATATATAAGATCATTCAGTAAATAATAACCATATATTGATGCAGGAATTTTAGAACTGAACTATATTGAAATTATATTAATTTATGCAAACAAGAGTAAAATAACTGAACACTGAAATATTATTGTCTAAGAATAAAATTGCTCAATATTTTATTTTATTAAAAAAATATGATGTGTAATTAAATTTACAATAAGAATTAAAATATTAGTCATATTAAGTAATTCTAGTCAGTTTATCAAAGGTTATGTATCTAATGTGAAGCCATGAGAAAAAAAAAAAAGGTATTTATTTATTTATTTTATTTTCAATGTATATATATATATATATATATATATATATATATATATATATATATATATATATATATATATATATATATATATATATATATATATATATATATATGCTATTACAATAATATGAATTATTTAAAGAGTTTATGTTCTAATGTATAACTAAAATGATTCTTAAAAAATACTTTAGTCTTGTAAATAAATATTTGTGTTAATTAAAACTAAGTGATTAGTATGGTTTTTCTTTATTGAATCTTAAATCTCACGTCATATCTGTAAGCACTTGCCATAGCTAAATTCTCATATGAAATTTATAGATTGAATATTTTTAGATGTAAAATTATAATAAAGAATTTAAATATAAATAATTCAATTATTGGTTAATTTGAATTGATAGTTGAATGTAAATGATATT